>JAUMHB010088997.1:0-11324 GCA_032359685.1 Pittosporum tobira
GAACACCTCGGAATGTTTAATTTCAAAAAATATACAAACATTGAAGTTCGATTTCAAAAAGTTTTTTTTTCAGAGTTAAATGTCTAAAAGTGATAACAACACAGGGTCAAAAATACTTTTAAGCCTATACTTTCAAACTTCAAATTTAACCATTGAATTAAACTTGTTCTTCAGTTTGCTAAAATAGACTATAATTTTTATTTTACTTTATTTTTTGTGGACAAAATGGATATGTGATAAAGAATGCCACATCTTCAAAGTTTGGAATCTTTTTTTTTTTTCCAAAGAAGGAAAGGGAAGAAGATTCCAAACTTTGTAGATATGACATTCTTTATTTGGAATCTCTGGCGATTTTTAGCTACTTCTTTTATTTCTCATTTTCCACACGGACCTATTATTAACGAATTTTAACCTGTCAAAAATATTTTTACTGCAGAATTATTGCTTTCACATGTGAAGATACTTCTTTGGAGTTTCCTATCCATTACATATCTACATTTTACTACTATAATTCAGGGATTTTATGATCCCGTTTAGGTTGTGTTTACACCCAACTGATTAACTTAATTTCTAAACAAAATGTTATGATTAAATTCTATAAATACCCAGTCACTTTGCCATTCCAGAACGCACGGGTCATTTTATTATTATTATTATTATTATTATTTTCCGTCAATTTGTTCTAAGTTATCGTTTACATATAGCATATTAAAGTAATTAAAAAGATGATGGACAAATCCAGCCCAAATGCGTCATCCATAGATGAGAAAATGACCGGAACCAGAGGCAATGTTGGTGTGCTCATGATGCAAGAGATTGACGATCAATTTAAGCGGCTTGAAATGAATTCACGGAGGAATCGCCACTGTCAAATTTCAGAAATGGCTTGGAAAAGTAGTTGCCCCAGAGGATCCCCGACGATCACGTCTCCAAAAAAGAAGAAAGGAGCCTGCAGATTCATACCAAGCATGTGTACAACTGTAGATGTCGTGGAGACGAATCAGCCCAATCTGAGTTCCAAATTTAGCTACAGGACTCTGAAAGTTCATGTCAAGTCTATCAGGTACGTTTAGAATAACTGATTTTGATTTTACAATTTTTTCTTCATATCTCATGTGAATTTATTTTAATATTTTATTATGAATAAGTGGTGTTCTGAATTTATTTATTTTTATTGATTGATTAATACGAGTGCACAGGTTGTCAAACACTTTAAAAAAACAGTTACCAAATAAAATTTTCTTTACTATTAGATTTTAAAAAAAGTGGAAGTGAATATAAATATTTGAAGGCGGAAACATTTATAAAAGAGAAACCTAGTTAAGGCTCTCCGAGAGCTTTGAGAAACTAAGCTTCTTGGGCCGATTTGCTATTGGCCTAACCCACGTCCTATCTGGGTGTACCACATTTTATGTACACTACTTAATGTCCCCTTTTGCAGGGTTTTCGTCTAGTAGGACTGTAGGAGTCACGTCTAAGGAAACATTAGCCAGCATTGGAATATAATTACTGGTTTTTCTGGTGTAATGTTTTGTTTTCCTTACAAACTCAGATTTCTGCAGTTAACGTGCTGCTGCTGCTGTGACCAATGCTTTTTCCATGGATTCTAATTCCTTTGACATTACGGAACTGATCGTCCTGGTGGTTCCAGCTTCCAGTGTCTGAACCATCTTTTTCTCACAACATCTCTATCATAATTATGAGCAGAATTCTTGTGAGAGGAGCTTTTCTAATTTCTTCAGATGGTTAAGACGTATTATTATGAGTCGATGTAATTTAACTCTGTGAAAAAGTAGCATTACGCAATAATTCATTACATGTAGAGAAAATTTATTGGTGGGCTAACTGTTATTCAAAGAATATTCTCAATAGCAACACAAGAATTAAGATAAGAAAAATAAACATTAAAACCCTTTTGCAATAGTAATGGATTGAGTTTTAGGTTCTCAGAAATACAATATTAAGGTTAAGGTAGGAATACTTTTACATAAGTCTTGCAATAACAATTAATAGCCTATAAAGAACACCGTCCGCCGTGCACTCAACCTTCAAGACAAGTTTTAGTTAAAGTATTAAAAAGTTGTTAATCGATTCTAAGAGTGATATTTTATTCTTCAAATTGGATTCCTCCGATTTTCTCATAATGACACTATGTACAATTATAATAAAATTGAGTCTGTATTAGATGGCTTTTTTGTTTATTGCCACCTCAAGATAATCAATGACAATGCAAACTCCGACAACTTAAAAACAAATTTTGGATTGTCGATTCATTCATGAGGCCGAGGTTGAAGTAGCCGATGTACAGTTCCCGCCACGCGAGTCCATTAATTAGCAGTGATGATGATGATGATGGTGATTGCGTAATATATACATGTTTAAGTGGATATATATCATCAAAGACGTAGTCGATCGAGATATGAGGCAGTCGATGCCGAATTGTGATCACTTGCATGTTCCACAGAAGTTTCCTGGACTATTGGTTGGACGGATGAGCATGATTCGTGTCCGCTATGTCGTGCGAGTGCATTAATTCGATGTTACAAGTGATACTACTATACCTTGAAGACGGGGATATATATATATAGTTCGCCTTCGGGTTACAATATTTATATGCCTGCATGAAAATATGCATGTCTTTGATTGAGATGGAGATTTCATCATCCGACACTTATTTTTTCTTCCAGATCTTTCTGTTAGATATATAGTAGTATACACTACTCTCCAACTCTTTTTTTTAAAATTTTTTTTTTAATTTTTTGGCCAAAAAAGGTTCTCTCACATTATTTCTATTTCTCATTTTTAGCTGCTAGCTACTATTTCTCCAGACAGGCTATTATTAAGGGATTTTATTCCGTCGAATATATTACTGCTACAAACTTCTTGTTTTCACATGTAAGATACTTCTTCAATATTTACTATCCATCACATAAACTTTAAGCGTTCATTGTTAATTAACATTAAATTAAATTACTAGTGCGCACAAATTGTTAATTGGTTTGTTAAATAATGTTTTTATATTGTTATTTTGAAATTATAATATTATTTAAAATCTGCAATCTTTGTCTATTGACACGGTGTTGTGGACAAGATCATTGAATCACAAATTAACAAAGGGAATTAGGTGCTGGTACAACAAAATCATATTCAGGATTCATGATTTAAACACGTGATCATCACGTCAAATGTGACCTTGAATAATAACATACTCATGATAAATAAATTTGGTGAGACAACAAAGTCTCTCTTTTAATAAGTAAATAGTATCATATTCGACTTCAATTATTTTGTGTTTTGGTTTTATCTTAAAGATCATATACATGAGAACAAGTCGAGTATGACTTATTTAGATTTTACTTGTATAATTTAATGAGTTTGAAATGAAGCTCGTGTATAGTTCGTTTAACTATCAAGCCGAGCACGAATATGAATCGAACCCGAATAATTTAAAATAAAATTTTCAAGTATATGATCGTTAAGACATATAAGTGAGCCCGAGAGGTGGAATAGGGCAGCTCCATTGTCAACCATTAAACAATTGATCAACACCTCAACACAATGTTCAATAATAATAACGTTCATGATAATTTATTTATTTGGAGGGAGTAATTGACTTCTTCTTTTTAGACGAGTAAAATAGCATATGATATTTTTCTTTCGGGTTTTAATTTTTGTCATAAAGTTCATACATGAAAGCCTAGCCTGAGGGGTGGAGTAGAGGGCAGGTCCATTGGGGGTGAGGAGAAATTTGTGAGGCCTGCAAGAAAGTGAACTGGCCAGCCCTCAAGATGATACTAGTACACAACTGAAAAGTGGAAGGAGTCCAATCCCGATACACATTTAATTAGTTACCAAATAGTATTGGAGTATTCCCTTTATGTATCGTATCAGTCAGTCATTCTTTTGTCAGAAACCAACCACGTGATCGAAGATGATAAAAAGCCCAACGTAGGAAAAGTTAAACTTTTCATTCAAAATTGTACCTTTACCCCTATATATATATATATTATGTTTTATAGTAAAGAAAAATTAATTATATCTATCTAATCCGGTTGAGACATTTTATCTGCTATGTCGTAGATCAGTTACCATCTTATCTGCTGTCGATGGTCACAACCCACAAACTTCTACCAAAAACGCATTAAACTTCCCTCTGTTCCAGATCCACATGTGCAAACTAGCAATTTAGGAATTCTTTCCTCCAGTCGAGTCCATCACTTCAAATTACATCTCAATTTTATTGTCATAAAATTTTGATTTGAGTTGTCAGCAAACCTATTTCATACCTCATTTAAGCTTTTGAGAAAAAGAAACAGAATGTAAGGAGCATTGACTTTTTACAGGTTAGTTGAACTTTTTAATATTTTTAAATTTAAAATTACTTGAATCTATTTAAGCATAGTTAATACGAGTGCTCACCAAATAGGGTAGTTGCAGAGAGACTGGTGATGTCCCAAAATTCTCTCTTGCTAGGTAAAGCTATGCTACTAAATTCTCTACCGCTGAAAGTTTGAAACAACACAACCTTCTGTGTAGTGGTTGTAAACTTTGCGACAAATTAATTTAATAATAATAATAATAATAATAATCCAACCAAAACTAAATAAATTTAAAAAGCCCAACACGAGAATTGCATGTTACAGAGAAACTGTGCAATTCATATTCCATGCTTATATAATTAACATGTCATGTTTGTTTGTGTCTCAGCAGTTTGAGTCCTCCAGAGATATCCTCCGAATGCCACACAAGCAAGAAAGTCTCGAACCAGGACAGCCGTTGATGAACACTTCATGCGGCTGAATTCTCATGCAGTAGCACATACTCCCGGCTAAGAAAACAAACATATTAAACTATTACAAGCATACACAGGTAGAACAAATCACAAAATTCCAAACAAAAATTGGTTAAGCAAGAATCTCAACAGATACAACACTTGTCGTGTCAAAAACAAAACTTATTTCTCAATCAGACTAAATCGAAAATTGTGCAAAATAAAAATCCCTGCGTTCCAAAATATAGGAGCAAGGTTGACATTTTAAAGTCAAACTAGGACATTTTTCATATTTAAATTGATGTGAATAAAATTACAAACTATTTGAAAATATTCTAAATTGAATGAATTCATATCAGCCTTGCAATTTGAAAATATTTCAAATTGACTTCCGAAAGTAAAAAGTAGAAAATACTCTTATATTTTGAAACGGGGGGAGAACGCTTTAAACCTCCAACTATCTCTACACAACATGTACAATACTCAATAGAGAAACCTACCTACTATTGCCAAACTTAATAGTGTCTTTCTCAAAAAGTTCATAATAACGATGAGGTTCGATACGTTCCTCCTGCAAATGCAAATTAAATGTCAAATCAAATAACACAACAAAATATTAAATTCCTAACATCTTTGCTTAAGAAACAAGACCTTTCTAAAAAAAACACTTACGTTAATGAAAGTCCCGTTTGTGCTTCCAAGGTCCATAATGTAAGGCCTCCATGGGAGATAAAAAAAAATAGTAATTAATGATCTGTTACCTACCTGTCGTATTGCTTGTAACAAAGCATCTTGGAATACTCGAAATTCCTACCTTACTTGTTTGGACATAGTACCATCAGGTTGCTCCTTTTCTACTTGCCTGACAACAAAGGGTAAATAGATATAAAGGAATTATATGCGACTTGCTAAAAAGGACAGAGGGAGAGAGAGAAAGGGTTTTTTTGGGGGGGGGGGTGGGGGAGTAGCAACAAATAAACAAGCAAGTTCGTATAATTATTTTACCGGTACTGAAGAACAGCATGCTGTTTGCTGCAAGATGGATGATCAGTAGGAATCTCCGCCACCCTTCTTTCTCTCCCGAAAAGGTAACAGCTTTGTCGATGTACATATAAGGGCTCTGACCATATTACAAACACATCAAAATTAGTAGACTTTATGGATGTTAATAGTAATCCATAAGACATATGAAGACTGTACAACAATTTAACCATTTATAAAATTGATTCTTTAAATATTTAAAAATACCATTTTACAAAGATTTATAAAACTCAACAATTAACACTCTAACTTAAGCTTTATGAGTTGAATTATTACTAGTAATATCACGACGAAACTACATCGCTTCACTTTTCAAATAATTCAGCTCTGAAATTCTTACTATCATTTTCATCAGTTTACATAGAAATTAGAAAACATTAATTTCCATGACAAACAGCTGTAAGGGCATGGCCCCATAAAACATACCATTGAGCACGTCACCGCCCTTAAATACATAAAGCCGCCATCTTATGTCTGGTTTCCGAGCATCTGGCGGCTCAGTGAACAGCAGTGTGATACCTGATATGGCATAGCATCATCTAGTCAGGATAGGAAACAGCTGGGCACAGAAACTGATGTGCTCATTATTGTTTCTACTAATTCTTGATCAGTTTCTACTGAAACAATGAAAAGCTCACCTCTAACTCGATTGGTTTCCTCAGCAAGCTTTCCAGACAACTCAAATGAAGGCTTTTGCTGCAAATTTAAATTACTTTTTCAAAACTCCGAAGAGAACGAATGATAAAAGCTTATCCTTAGAAAACAAGATTTGAACATGAAAACAACAAATTTAAGATAAATGGAATAGAGGACGCCATAGGCATTTTGGCAGAAGCAACTTATCACCTTTTCCTTCTTTTCAAGGGCCTCTGCAGCAGCTGCCATCTTAGCTACTGAATCATCATAACCATTCCTGCTGAAGCCACCAGGTTGAAGTTAGAGACTATCACAACAAATATAATTAAAGTCACTGATGTAATCAGTTCCTGTGAGATACACATAAATACCAAAATGTTACCAACTTACTATAACAATAATTGATATGCATATGTACACATTTACAATAACGATAGGAGGTAAAAATGTGATCAAAAAAGGTTTGAGGTCAGGCCATAAGGATGTTTTATTTAAGGTCCTTCAGGTGCATGAATATTTAGTAACTGTATTCACTGTGATTTACCACATGCTAGATGGTTACATAGAAAAAGAAGGACAACGATAAAAGAAACTGGAAAATCAGCAGCTCACCTGCGTTCACCTCCTCTTGAATTGTTCACCTGAAAGGATTAACCGGTGTTAGCTAGGCTACTTACAAAGCTATGCAAGAATAAGAAAAACTCTAATATCCACCCAGAACTATGAACAAAAATATAGTATTATTCTCAGTCAAAGAGAGAGGAAAACAGGGGAAAGGGGAAAAAATAAAAAATAGAACACGCACATTTCAGATCATTTTGAAATCAAAACGACCATCGAGTAGAAATGCAAAACAGGCAAAATAGGGATGCAGGACATCTTTAATTTGGAGTTAATGTCGTCCTATAGGCAGAGGAAAGGTGGGCTAGTGTTTTCAACTGGGGATCTGTCGCTAGGGTTGTGGGGGTAAAGACTAGGCTTTATGGGTTTAATGAAACTGGTCAGTTGCTATCCTGGTAGTAAAGAGCATATATATGTTTTAGTTGGGATTCAGGGCGCTGGGGTTGGGATTTAGGCGATAGGGTTAAGTTGTTGAAAGGGACAATGGGGTTTCAGGCCTGAAAACAAAAATAAAAGAGCAGAGCATGAAAAAGCATAAAAGAGCACAGAAGGATAAACCTTAACGTCTCACTAAGACCTTCTACGAGCTATCCTAGCATTTATGGAGACACCATAAAATTCATAACTCAGCCCTTATGTTACAGGATTTGACATTTGAAGAAAGACACAAAGACAACAAGCTTAAATAAGTTTCCATACAGGGTAATTTTGCTTCTAATAACAAGATAACTTTCTCAGAAATGCGGTATCAAGTATTTAGTTCATCATTTACCATATTCAAAAATATTAACGGAAATGGATAGGGCCACGAAGACAAGAAAATTTTGTTTTCCACTTTTTAATTTCAAAGGAAAAAAATAACCACCAAGTCTATCCGCAGGATATTATGAGAAGTAAGGATTGCCATTTACAGTAACAAGTTTCGAAATAAAACTTAACAATGCTAAGAAAGTTAAGGGTAAGGGAGTGGGTATCACCAGACACCTCGTCATGCGATATTGAATCAGTAGCAGGAGGTGATCGAGATCTATGTCTACTCCTGCGGTGATGGTCTGATGGGGAAGTTGGCCTCTCATGTCTTGACCTAGAAGGTTCATTACCAACTGCATCCCTTCCCAACCTTTTCTCCTTTGTATCAGTTGACACTTCCCTCTCTGAATTCCTTTCCTTATGAGAAGACCTGCCATTTTTCCTATGGCTCCTCTGCTGCCCGCTCTCACTCACTTTTTCAGCCTCATTTTCAGCTTGTGCTCTCCTTAACCTCTTCGTCCGTGGGGAAGGCGAATGAGAAACAGGAGAAATTGACTTTGGTGCACGTTTTGGCGACCTGGTGCGACTAGGCGGTTTCTCTTTCACAGGAGACTGAGCTATGGGTGACCTTGACTTTGCACGTAGTGGGGACCTGGCACGACTAAACGGCTTCTCTCTCACAGGAGACTGACCTATAGGTGACCTTGACTTTGCACGTTCCAGGGACCTGGTGCGACTAGACGGTTTCTCTCTCCCAGGAGAATGAACTTCAGGTGACCTCAACTTTGCACGTCTTGGGGACCTGGTGTGACTAGACGGTTTCTCTCTCCCAGGGGACCAAGCTACAGGTGACCTTGACTTTGCTCGTCTTAGGGACCTGGTGTGGCTTGATGGTTTCTCTCTCACAGGCGAGCTTTCTTTGTATGAACTCTTGTGACGAGCAGGAGCTTTTTCTCTTCGAGAAGGGCTCCTCTTACGAGGTGACCGTCGACCCCTAACTGGGGATACTGAATGATCCGATAGATTGCGACCCATTGCTCACCTCAAACACACGGGCGAGCAAACCTGAATGTTAAACACGCAAACCAAAGTTAAAATTAGTAACATGTAAAGATAACATTATTTTCTGTAAAAAGAATTTAATACTATTTACAGCTTCTTAATTTGATGAACATATTGATAATAAAATTAAAAAAAAAACCAATAGCATTAGTTAGCTATTGCTACTTCCGTCCAAAATTGAGGCGCTTATTCCATGTGGGATGTCCTAAAGAAGCACACACTACTTTTTTCATATATAACTAGAAGAAGGTTCCTCTTTCAAATACAGGATATCAAATCAAAAAACAACTCTTTTTTTTTTTTTTTTTTTTTTCAGTATCTTCTCATATGGTTGTTGACTCCTAATCTGCAATTGAGTGTATCCACCATGGCAGAAGAAATATATCATACAAAGCATATCTTCTTCCCTAGCAATCGCATAAAAAAGGCAACCATGACCAGCACAGGGAATAGATGGGAGGGAAAGAGCAGAAAATGCAACGCCTTTAACAGTATTTGCATATATGCACAATTAAATCGACAGAATACCAACAACGACAACAAGAAAAGTGAATTTGGGGTTTCGGCACTCATATTTTCCATTAACCTGCTTTTAAGCAACAAGAAACTCCAACTCCAAGATGCACAAAATTTGCAATTCAGAAAAATTACACCTGATAGAGCAAAACCTAGTATAAACCCTAAAATTTTTAAGAACACAATTCATAGTGTGTGTGAACGACAGATGAAAAGCAGTAGCTCACCAACTTTTTCCGGATTATCGATAAATCTATTACTGATTGTAATGAAAACTCAGAAAGAGGGACGCACTTGGGTCGACGATGAGCCACAGAGCCTCAGTATTGCCCAGTAAATACAAATCCGATACAATGAGCCTTGGGCCCTTCATTCGGGCGCAACTAGACGAGTTTTAGAATTTGGAAGAGCTAGGAAATTCATAATATTTTTTTTAGTCCGTATTTTTACATTCGGTTGTTCAATATTTTAAGTATGGCTATGTTTGTTACATTTTTTTTAAAATAATAAATTAAAAATTATTTATTATTTTAAATAAATAATAAATTAAAAAAATTTTAAATATTTTTAAAAATAAATTTAAAATATTTTTATATTCAATATATATATATTTTTAAAGTTAATCAAAACAAATATTTTTAAATAATGTATTTTTAAAAAAAGATATAAATTAATAAAAATAAGTTTTAATATTCAATATTTTTTTTAATTTAATTAAAATAAATATTTTTAAAAATAAAATATAAATTAATAAGATAAGTGGTAATAAACAGACATATGGTACCTGTTTGGAACAACTTATTTCATAATAGCTTAAAGTTTATTTTATAATTAAAATAAGATATAAGCTGGAAAAAAAACACCAATTAACCAACTTTTTTAAATAAGTTGAAATAACCTATAATTTTTTTTAAAATAATAAAAATAATTAATTTTTAAAAATAAATTATAATTAAATTCAATAAACTAAAACAAACATGTCCATATACCTTTTGGTCGGACCTAGAAATGACTGAATTAATTAACAGGAAAATTGCACTAAATACCCTTAACCATCCTCCTCCCTGCCCCCACATTGATACCATAGTTATAAAAATTGGATCGAATTGGCAGGTCCAATTGATTCAATTGAATACCAAATTTTTATTGTAACATTTATTTTTTTAGACGTTTCAAAAAAAATATAACCTTACTTGTTTTAGTAAAATTAAAATTGTAAAATACCTATTTTATCTTTCTTACATAATTTTTTTTTTTAATATATGAGTCCACATATTAATTACATCTGTCTCCTTTTTTTCTTACATAATTTATTTTATCTAAGAGGCTTTTTAAACCGGCGGGAGTAATAAAGCTTAAATTTGTATTTTTGAACTGTTGGCCCTCCTCTGCAATTTTGAGTAGAAATTCAAGTACACTATTTGTAATTATTTTTTAATATTTATGTTGACTGTATGCTTCTAAGATTTACTTTAACTAAAAAATAATTAATGTGTAACCATTAATCTAGTGAATTTGAGATTTTTCTAAGTTTAAATATATAATATATAGTATACTTTTATTATTTTTAATTATTTTTTAATTATTTAAAAATAAAAAAAGATACAATCGGTTCAACCAACAGTCCAATCAATTGAATCAAACCGTTAATTAGTATCTCAATCAATTCAATGTCCGATATAATACTATGATTGATACTTTTTTTTTTGTATATTTATAATTAACTAGCTTGAATATCCAGTGTTGTCTGAATTAGATACAATTATTTATTGATATATTATAAAAAGTTATTGTAATATTTTATGTAATTTCTTTAATATTTAATTAGTTATAAGTTAAAACAGTTGATTTTATGTATATATATTAATAAATTATTTATTTATTTGATAAATAAATTTTTGAATTTTATTTTAAGACAAACTCTTTG
>JAUMHB010089008.1:0-11323 GCA_032359685.1 Pittosporum tobira
CTCGGTTTTTGCTTTTTTTTTTTTTTTTTTTTTTTTTGTTTTTTTTTTTTTTTAAATTTATAAATTCATTCTCTTAAAAGGCATAGTTCAGTTAAGTATTTAGTCCTGTCCGCTGGTTCTATACATGGTCATTGATTTAAATATTTTCGTAGTCCAAAAATGTATGTACGAGGAGGAAAGGGAAACAGCAGAAATAGCTATAAATACAGGGAGTAAAAAATCTGAAGATTTTACAGATGCTGGGATTGTTCTATTCACCAAAAAGAATATGACGTAAACTAGCTAAAACTGGCTTCTTTCTTTCTTGTTGATTTTGCCATAAAACTCAGTGGTATACTTTTTTTTTTTTTTTTTCCAATTCATTGTACTCGTTTTTTCCAATGGAGATGAGTTTTGATCACACAGGTTAGAAACTCATAAGGTCACATGCAAAATCAATTTAAGCATTGCAAGGGTGCTAAATTCTGTTTTTATCTCCCTAGTAGAGAGATATTTGCTTACTTTGTTTTTCTACTCTCTGCTTCTTAATTATGCAGCCAAGCAGGTAGGTACGTACTATTTGGAATCTTATTGTGGAAGATCTGCGAGCCTCCGATAAGTATGAATAAACTCCTCTGTTTTGTTGAATAGTTGAAAAGAACAAATTGGGAAAGAGATGATGACAACAACAGTCTTGTGCCGTACTTTCTCCATACTCATCTAACCATCTTCAGTCCCTGTTTGCCTTGTTATCTATACTACAGAAGCGTAAACTGCCAGCAAATTTCTACTTATTGCTTTCTTCTTTTGTTTTCGAAAAAACTTTGATATTTTTGATTTTGTACGACTTGAAATTCAAAGAGTGGGTCCCATAGCTAACTGGTAGAACAATTGACTGCAGATCAATAGGTCGCCACCAGTTCGAACCTGGATGGGCCCTATTATTCATTGATTCTTAAATTTTTTTCCCTTTTATAAAGTTTTATAGTATAATGTTATTCTCTTTATACTATATTTCAAAAGGCCATGGCTCGATGGTAGAGTAGTTGACTGCAGATCTCAGTCCCAACCCTTTTTTGTCTACGTCTGCGATTAGGCAATGAAGACAATTAGCGAATAGAGAAATATCATCGTTTGTAATTAAAAAAATAAGCATTATCGTGTACAATTATAATTATAGAAGTATTATTGTTTGCGACTAGATAACTAAATCATTTGCGACTGTGGAAGCATTTTCGTAGCCAATTATATCTACATCATGCTATAGAATTGTCGAATATTCCGAAGAAATGCAACGTTACGTGGCATATGTTCACCCGTTAGCCTCCATGAAATTCTGTTTCTCCCTCACTTGAGTTCACGACACCCTTGCCATGTGTTCTTGAAGGAACATTCAAACATGGCTGTGTGCTACGAATTATTGTCGGCGATTAGATTGCGAGCGATTTCTTGTCCCTTTCCCTCATCCTTTGTATATCTAATAATTATGATTTTATTAAGATAAAGTTCATGCAAGTAATTCTACCTCCAAATAAACCAGGATTTCCTTTTTACCCTTTTCTCTTTTGGGCCAAAAAATGGCTAGTCTGGGACTTGACCTTACAATCCCACTTACATACATACACATACTGTACTGACATATTAGCTTGCATCTGTACTAGACCAATGTAACAAACATGCGTAATGCATAACCATAAAACCATGTCAACTCAATTTCCTATCGTGCTTTCCGACACACAAATGTTGAAATAACGTTAATTCATCTCAATTACTTCACGTCACCCTGGTAAGGGAGCAGAGTTTGCACACAAACAAATGACTTAACAAAATGAAATTAAAAATAAAAAAAATAAAAATGAGAGCCTTAGCCTTTCAACCAATCAGCTGAGTATCATCAGAAGTTTGATGCATTCAGAATACTATTTTGACAGAGTACAGATATAACTGCAATATTGTCACATTGCTCATCAATTGACAGAAGATAAAACTGTTAAAACCAGTATCACAGTAAATCAAGAAACAACCTAATTCTTGGTGAAAACATAAATTTCACCATGAAACCATCAGCTTTTCGTATTCCCAAAGAATCTGGAAAGTGGCAAAGGACCATCAGTCTCTTTGTCACCGCTAGAGTGCTTGGATCTCGACCTGTGCTTTTTCTCTTTCTTCCTTCTCTTAGACCTTGATTTTGATCTTCTTGATTCCCTATCGTCATCATCACTACTTGAAGATTCTGAGGATGAACTTGAGGAACCAGAATCGGAAGATCTCCACGAATGCTGAAACAGTATATATATCATATGAACAACTCAGATTTGTTTTTTTCCGAAATATATTTAGATAAATCTATGAGTCAATGCAATGATGTCGAATAAGTTACTATCAGCATTATTAAGTCCATCGCTCGTATGATATAAAAATTTACAATACTGTAACTTGTCCAGGCTAAATTTAGAATTACCCATGAGCCTTGTTTTTGTAACAATGATATTCTAAATGACTGGTGCTTTGAAATACTAACAAGAAGTATGAACTACTTTCAATCTTGATCACGTCCAAACTACCCTTAATTGCTGTAAAATTATAAAGTAGAATTCCTGAACTGAACTGACCAGACGTGTCATTAAAGTACAGTTTGAAGGAGGTCAGGCAGTGGGTTATAGGGCAGAGAAGCTCTTCCCCATCCCCTATCATGAGAGAGTAAAAAGGAAACCCATCACTCATATTCACAATATGAGGCCTATACTTCAATTTTCAATTTTTTAAAGGTTAAATGGAAAGCTCAGAAACCAAGAGGTAAACGGTAACTACGAAGTTTCCATATCCGACGTACAGGTACACAGAAGGAACAGGTTGTCGACTGCATACTTTTCAAGTCATCGATGAGGGTTACATAAAAACTCTTTCCCTGACACAGAATAATGTCGAAACCTGAAATGACATGCAAAGATCGCTAACAAGCTCTGCCGCTACTGAGCAATAATGCCTACATACCCTACTACACTTGGGCCATGTTAAGTTAGGCGTGGAATAAAATGCCTGCAAGGAACTTTGTTCCGCAAAAACTGTATCTGGCTTTTGGTATTTTAACTGGATTTTGAATGCAAGCTTTTGATTTCTTAAAACCTATATTGGTCAGTAAAGTTTAGGAATCCGAATACGAACTTTGGAGTGATATTAGAATCCAAAATCACAAGGAAACCGGAAAAATGAGCAACTTACACAAATCTGCCAAACCCTATCTTCTTCTCTCATGCTTTACAGCGATAGCTTTGTATAATCTCTATAACATCATTTTCCTCGTGCTGAAAGTTAAAAATCCAAATTTGTGCTCCTTCCCTATAATGTTTTAGAGAGCCACAGATCTCTCTCAAATCTCAAGTCTATGAAAACATAAATAATGCCATGGTTTTCATAATATATACACATAAATGCCATTACATTTAAGACCCGAAGGATAGACAGTAACATCCTAGGTTGTCATAAAAGAACACTAAACAAGCCGCTCAATGTGAATGATAACAATATTCAATGTATTGTTTTTAGTTTTCATAGTCAGATACAGTACTTAAAGACTGTCAGCTACTCAAGAGAGACGAGGGAAACTCTAAATATAAAAAGAATTCAAAGTTACCTTTCTCTTCCTGCTACTGCGTTTCTTCAAATCCTTATCCCTCTTATCTGCAGAAACAAATTGTACCTCTGTTATTACAAACAAGAAAGAATTTGTTCCCTGCTCATTATTACCCTTACTAATTTTTTACTGTGCATACCCTTTTTGTGACTGGATTTACTGCTGGAGTGGTTTCTTCCATGGGCAAGCTTACTTGCCCTTTCAGCATCTAGCTGGGCCCTGTACTCCCTCATCATTTTGTCTTTATCAGCTTCTAACTCCCCCTTTCTCATTTCTTCTTCCTAGGAAGTAAGCCCGTTAGACCATCTTATAAATGTGCATCCTTAGATTATAGCAATGCTACAAATAGCTTATATGTAGATCAGCATGACAAAAATAAGAGCATCTGGTAAATACGCAACCTTAAAGAATGCAATAACGTGCAAAGTTTATATCAAACTATGATGAGCACAATCATTTTAAAGAACAATTTGTTAGAAAGTAGAATTTTTTACCACTGTACCCTTAAAGAAAGCCTTGATGTATGGAATGCGTCCACAAAGTTTCAAATGCTATCTTTACATAACAATTATTACTCAAAGTGAACACTCACATCACTGATATGTGTGATAGAATCAAATTATCTTGCAGATCCCAAATGAGAAGGGAGTTCATTTTACATTGGATGCCGTCCCCTCCTCTCGCTTTCATGTTTTTCTATTCTAATAAATTCTTTTAATCTAAAGAATTGGCAAATCTTACCTATATTTTCTAAAAAGGGCAAAGTTGCACTGGATCTGTACAATGCAAACACTTTGGGACATCCGAAAAAAGAAAACACGAGTATTATTTATTATTAAGGTCTTGAAGTCTCATGTTACTCCCCTGTTGCATCGTTAATGTATTTATATGAATTGATGATGAGATGGGTTAGATTTGAGGAAATATAATGCACTCTTAATATTATCCATCGCTACTAGTGCACCAAAGGATACATTTGCATTATTATCTCTACCAAGGGTTTTTGTGTAAATAAAATAATCCAGCATCTAACAAGAAAACTGAAAGATGTCAATTTTTATTCTATTCTAACCCAAAGGAGTGGGAGAAATGGCAGAGGCCTTGCGTAGTAACCTATCAAAAGAAAAAATGTACATGTTTCATGTACCAAAACGAAAGAAAAATTTAAAGGGATCAGTTTACAAATCATTTAGAAATAAGCACTAATATCATCAAAGGCCTTAAGTACTTCTGCTGGTAAAACTTGGTTAAGTATAGAAACACAGGAATATTTGAAAATCCAACCGCCTGTATGGCACAAGGCTGATGGTAGAAGACTGAAGGCCTTTAAAATAATATAATCATATTGAAGTAAAAGCAATTAAAATAAAATTGTTCTATTCTCCCCCAAATAAGGAAGTATGGTTGGCATATAATCATGCTGAAGAAGATAAAAAAATAACAGCAATGTCCGAACATTTTTAATCTTTCCAGGTAAAGCTCTGTCCGAAAATTACCTTTTGCTTCTTCTTGTACTCTTCCCAAGTAATTGTATGAGAAGTTTTGAGACTGGCCAAACGAGCAGCATGCCACTCTGGTGAATGAAATGAACCATCCACCTGAGATTGCCCTCATCAGAAATGATACAGCAAAGGAAAAATCTAGAAATGACTCATTTACAATAGACAACATATATACGAGATAGAAATAAATAAGAAAAGCAGTTCATTAGATATAATGTAACACAAGAATATCTCCCTCAACCAAACATTGTAGATGTAAGTATTAAAAATTATATATGAGAACATACCAAGATCCTAATATAGATAGGCACAACAAACTCATTACAATCATTTTACAATCAAGTATAAAATTAATTACTTCAATTACTTAAAGGCTCAAATGATAAGCAGAAAACTCAAAAGGCAAGATTTATCTGATATTTGATACAGTTACAGTACTTTACTTTTATTCTTTTAAAGACCAGAGGAAAAATACTAGGTCATTGCCTACAAGGAATTTTTAAACACATTCTTACTGAAAAGCAGCACATAATTCCCAATTTAAGATTTGTTATAGACCTCTTAGTTTGGTGATCCTTTTGTCAAATTCAACCTTTGAGGTCTATAAATTCCTTTGGCTATGGTGTGCTTCAAATTTGAACCCAGAGGAAATCACTTCTTGCAATTTATCTACTTTACGTGTCTATTTTATATCACTGGTGTGTGCCTGCCAGCTTGTTTTTAAATTAAACAATTATGTCAGTTGATCAATAAATATTATTAGTAACAGTTAATAAAATTAACATTTATACTACTAGTAAACAACAATAAACTATCAGGATTTAAAAAATGCCACTCTGTGCACAAGGATACATGACATAGTGACTTACAAAAAAATTAAAAAATCACAACGAAGATAAGCATGTAAAATAGTTTTACTTTGCCATGCAGCTCAATATGTAAACAGCGAGAACAGAATTAGAGAACCAACCACCCCTCAACAGGGTATCAGAAATGAAGCAAGGATTTGGGTTCGCCATACGGGGATTCGACAGTTCGCAAATTTCAAAAATAAGAATTCAAGGATTTGGCACATATTTAAATATTAAACAAATACACACACACACATATACTCATGCATACATTAAAATTAAAATATCTACAAATAATAATTCTTGATAAAATATAATAATAACTGATTAATCTATTTCTTATTTATTAGATAGTATTATTATATGAAAATTATATTAATTTGGTATAATATTTAACATTATTAATACATAATTTTTTTTATAAAAGACTTGTATTTGTTTTCATAAAATGCTATTATAAAAGACTTGTTTTTGTTTTGAGATATTGTTGATAAATTGGTAACTACCAATAGTATGAAACAAGGAATGTGACAAACTGACAATTTAAAAGGAAGAGAGAGAAACAAGTTTATTGGTGGGGGACTGGGGTACGCATATTCCGCAGTCAACTCTCCTCTCATCCACAATTGACTCACGTCTTCTTCTCTGTTCATTCTCTTTCTAAATTGACTAATCTCCTCTTCTGGCCACTGGTAACTTGGTAAGTCTTCTTCTCTCCTGTTTTCTCTCCTATTCTCACAGATCTGCGCACACACTTTGCGAATCCTGTTCTGCCGAACCCTAATTCCGGTGAATTAACAGTCAATCTTCAGCAATTTGCCGACAACTCACAGCGAACCCAAATCCCCGTGGAATCCCTTCGCCAATTCGTGACCTACTAGCCAAATCCCTGCTCCAGAGGGTATCAGCTTCCTGGCTTGGCTGGCTCCACAGAGGATCAGAACAATTATGCCGGAAAAAGGATCGTAAATCAAATCCCAAATATAGTTATCCAGAACTTCCAAAAGGCAGATCTTAAATACTTTATAATCATCAGGGAGTTTCTTTGCCAGATCTTTAATATTAAATGTTGTGTTAGTCAAGAAAATGTCTATTAGAATTAAATGGTCCACCTATCACATGCACAAGCAATTTGTTGCCCCTCAACAACCCTAGCCTTGGGCTTAATCCCAAAAGGTCCATGCCCTATCTCCAGCACTACACATGATAAGACAAAGCCCAAACTGATTGCGTCGTACCTAGGCCACGTCTTTACCAACTACACCTTCCTTCAATCCCTGTCCTCTTTTCATTTCCTTTCTAATTAGTAGACTCCCCATACTCCTTAATCGCATTTGTCCTCTTTTAAAAACTCGTTATTTCATAAAACTTTGATTGCCAAAAAGACTATTTCAACTCAAAACGATGCATGCTTCTAACAGAAAAAAGGAGAACTTCGACTAATATAACTTAGGCCAAACAGTTATTCTGTTTGAGGCTCTGCACAGTTCAGAGTACAAATAACAATAGCACTAGATAAACCGCGGACACCCATTTAAATGACAGTGTACAGTCTTGGATAATTCCAACCTCCCAATTAATAAAAACTGATCCAAAACCATCTTTACACATTCCCATTAAAAACAAAAATAAAACTTTTGCAGTAATAAGCTATTGATCAAGTCCAAAGACATTAATTAAACATAACAATTAACAGCAAAACATATTGGGGGTTAGTGATGGGTAGTAGTACGGAAGGATACGAAAATTACGTCAACCTCATCAATCAAACTTAACTTTTACACATTCCCAGTAGAAAAAGATTCAGTCTTTGGCAATGGTAAGCTCTTGCTTAAGTCCAAATACATTAATCAAGCACATTTAATAACAGGAAAGCAAGAAAGATAAAGTAGAACAAGAAATTAATAGTAACGATGATTAAGAAATTGGGGGTAGTATGAAAGGGTACGAACCATGCCATCCTCAACTTCGTCAGGACCGCCGGAGCTTGAGCCCACCCTTGCTCGCTGCATAGCCTTGTACGCCTGATTCTTCCCCATCTTATCTTATCTTCTTTGAGATAAACAAACACACAGTAATATGAATTCCAGAAAGAATTTAGTACTGATTAACGTTGTAAACCCCAAGTAGAAGGAGCAACATACGAGGATTTATATGTTGCAATTTGGAATATCAACGCTTCTCTCTCTTATGAAGCAGGTAGATTTGTATGTGTGAGAGAGAAGCGGTCCTACGAACGGCACAAGGCTAGATTGGGTTGGACTTGGGTCTAATGAAGCACGGTGCGGTTTGGATTGGTGCGGATGTGATTTAAATCCGTTTTCAAAATTGTATTGGAGGTTTGAAAAGGTTTTATAGTATTTAACCAATTATTTGTAAATTGGGGCAAATTTTATTTATGCATGTTTGGTGCAGATTGATGCAGGTTATGAATTAATCAAAATACATTATAACTTAAATTATAATTTATGAATGTTTGATGCAGGTTATGAATTAATCAAAATACGTTACAACTTAATTATAAGATTTTATAGTTGATATAATCATAACTTAAAAAGTTTATAGTACATTACATGTTATTAATGTTTAAATTTAAAAAATTGCAAGTGAAAGAAAAAATTGAGATAAATATCTAATATACATAACGTTAACTATCAAAGTAAAATAAATACATATACATGAAATGATACATGAATTGAATATAATGAAGTTGATGAAAATTTGGCAATAGAAATGAGGATACTATTTTGGCTCAAACTATATTACATCAATCAAGTACACATATTATATATATACTAAAATACTTTATAAAAATGTATATAATAATTATAGATTTTGTGCAAGTTTATACTAAATCCACACCCATATATTATTGGGTTTATTTTTTTGACTGAAGTCCAATTTGCATCTCAAATTATGACCGAAAATGAGTTTTGCACCCCAAACTTTTAAAATTCAAAAAATCATACTAAACTTTTAGTTAGGTAATTAAATGCACTTCATGTACTGTTTCTGGCCACTTTTAAGCCGGATTTTATCTGAAGTGTGTGAACAAGAGGGTATTCTTGGAATTTAACATGTATCTTTAGTTCCCCTTCTTCCTCCGTCAACAGTTGTTCCAGATCTATGGGAAATATTTTTCTTGTATTTGATCATTGCAAGGCGAGGATGAGTATGATGGACAAAGCTCCAATCTACACCCACATAATCATTTGAATTAACTGTCCCAAAATTCATAACCCATCAAATCTATACCAAAGGGAAAGTAAATACATAAAAATGTTACAAATCTATTGGTAATTTTGTAACCATACATGCTGCACTCACTGTTGCTTTGGAATGAAACTTGCAGACTTTATGGCGGCAGTGGTAGTGTTTGGCGTGGGTCAGATCAGCATTGCAACCCTCAGCCTGGCACCGCAGCGCGCTCACCGAACTGGGTTCACCCGTCCTAGACCGATGGTATAGCCGATTCACAAAGTCATCCTCAGCTGAAGAAAAATACGTCCGACCACCCAAATTCAGCCTAATCCTACTAGTGTAGTCAATTCCTCCCGGTTCAATCTTGGGCACCACCATGTACCCCGCCGAACCGGAGGGGACCGAAAGGATGAGAGTAGTGATCGAAAATTTAGGCGAAGTTCTTGGACACTGTCCAATTTGCTTATAACATTCAGGGGAGCGAGGCTACAGGAAAGAGTCCCTTTGAACTTGTCATCAAAAGGCAGCCCTTAATCCCAAATGCCATTGCTAGCAGATATACGGGGGGAGCATACAAATTTGCGAAAATAATGCAAGATGTAAGAACCCAAAATTTTGTGAGAAACAAATAAAATAATAAAATTTTCTCTTATGATGTCCAGTGAGATCTTTCTGCGTCGCTACATTTCAAGAAATTGAATTAAAATAGTAATATAATGACCAGGGACATTTTGGTTATTTTGACAATTATTATGCCCTAGGAGCATTTTGGTCATTTTGACAATTGTTATGTCGAATGGCACTTTGGTCATTTTGGTAAGTGATATGCTTGAGGGCATTCTAGTCATTTTGACAAAAGATATGGTCAAGGGCATTTGGGTCATTTTTGGAAAAAGTTGTGCTCAGGGGCATTTTGGTTATTTTGACTAGAAAGTTAAAAAGTACTCAACCGATTAAAGATCTAGAATCATCACGGAAAAACAGTGACCTAGAACGCCGTCGGATTTTTGATTTGACCCAGTCCAGAGTTGACTTTTTGACTAGAGCGTCGTATGGAAAAACGAACAGTGCCGTTGGAATCACATCATGCCAAAACGTAGGAATAGAGTATAATGCTGCATTTTTTAAATTTTGACTTTTTAAATTATTATTTAATTATTAAATTATTCGGTTCACAAATCGAGGCAAAATAGCAATTTAAAATTTAAATTTCAGCTCAATTGACCAAGTGGGACCCATATGCACAGTTCTCAAATTTTTGTTTTTTTCCCGTTTTGCCCCCTTCCCTTTTCTGGTCTTTCACTTTTCCCCAGAAACTTTCTGTAATTTCTGATTTTGCCCAAATTGATCTACAGTCCCTTTCTGCATCGATTTTTTCTATATCGATTCAAGCTTTCTAAACGTTACAGTCGGCCTTTAAAATGTACCCACATCGAACCCTAGTCCCTAACTTGGCCGCAACATCAGAAAAATCGTGTCTTTAAATTTTTCCCCTATTCTTGGTGAGCCGAAATCAAAGACTTATTTTTGTTGTTTTTCAATTCGGTTTGGTAATTCCAATAGATTCTTGGGACTCCATAGACTATGTTAGGGCTTTAAAACAGAAATTTTGGTTGAGTTTTGACCCGACTCTAGTTGGATTACAGTCGACCCAAAAGCTCGGATCTTAATCATGGATTCGATGTTGTAACGGTCGATTTGTATTTTCCATTGTGTTCTTCACTTGATTGGGATAATTTTTATGGTTTTTATCTGATTTTTTGAGCTCGTTTCAGGCTAAATTGATGATGGCCGAATTTTGTCACCGGCGACCATGGCGTACTGGCTGTCGCCGGAGAAGATGACATCTGAGGGTTTAGATTTGGCGATTTGACCGACAGGATTGCAAGGTTTGAGTCTTTCACTGATTACTTTGCCACAAATTCTTCCTTCCCCTCGGTTTCCATGGCGTATGCCCCGTCCGTGCACTATCTTGTCGTGCTACGGTGGCCGACAGGCAGATCTGTTGTATGCCCGACGGGACCAGGAAAAAGAAGCAGTTGACTTCAATTGCACCTTTGTTTCTTTTTATTTCTTACATTGTTGTTGTTGTTGTTATTATTATTATTATTATTATTATTATTATTATTATTATTATTATTATTATTATTATTATT
>JAUMHB010089019.1:0-11323 GCA_032359685.1 Pittosporum tobira
CACACTATGCATGTGTGTGTCCAAGGTTTTTCCTGTATTTTTGGATATTAATGAAAAAAATAAGAATGAATAGTCCACATGTGCTATCTCAAATGTTATTTCATATCTTGTCTCAATTCAATTTAACGGTTGTATTGCATTTAAGTTTATTAATTGTAAAAATTAACTGTTTATGAATACAATAGTTGAATTAGATTGGGACAATAGATGAGACAATATTTAGGACAACATATTTGGACTCAGAAGTTTCAGTGACTAATTTGAGCTTGAAATATTATTATTTCTTATTTGCAATATTTCAAACGAACCCTTGAGGCTTTACCAACGGCGATTTATTAAGGATGCTCTAGCTTTATATATACCAGTCCGCGAGCGCGTGCAAAAATAAAGGAAAATAATAGAAGTGTTTTAATTATAATAGATAACTATTGTCTATTTATAATTATACCAGTCCACGCGCGCATGCAAAAATAAAGGAAAATAATAGAAGTGTTTTAATTATAATAGATAACTATTGTCTATTTATAATTAAAGATGTGAAATAGTTCAACCGTAAAAACTAAGCATCTGTCTCAATCTCTAGTCCATAATTTATCTAATTCAATCAAATAGACAACTGTGTATTTCTTTAAGAAAATATTTGTAATTAAGATTTATTTTTGATACATAAAAAAATATAAATAACCATTAAATTAAAGTGGGACAAATGATGGACTAAATATTGTGACAAAAAAATTGAATTGAGTAACTTATGTGATAAAAAAAATGATAAAATATTTTACCAAACAGCAATTCCATAAGCATGATCCCGCTTTATATAATAAATAGATAAAAGACGAGACCCTGGCCAGCTACCACAAGTTAGAGTGGGCTCATGGCTATGTCTTAATGTTTGTTTGTTTGGGATCTTAATATGGTGAGGTAAGTTATCAATAATTATAGGACAATTATAGGATCTCACAGCAGAGATTTGCAAATCTTTGACGTAGTTGAATATGAAAAAAGTATCAAAAACTATTCTATGCTATATGGATACAACACTTTCCTATAATCATTGAATAAAGGGACGTCAGTGATTTCATCACTTCCAAATGCAAATCCATTTGTGCAGCGTGCACAAATGGATCATTGCTCTTGGTGGACGTAAACCCTCACTAGGTCTACATGTATACCTGAAAATCTGGACAACGATCAGAAGTGGTTTGAAAGGCTATAATCCTACTTCATAAAAATAAAATGAAATTTAACTGAGAAACTTACTAAATGTCCCGCTGTCAAATGTGGTCCACCCATCAACGACGTTGTGATTACCGGTGATTATAGTCTTGTTTATTCCATCTCCGATCATCATTATATATCTCTTGTTACTCGCTATGTTAACATACTCATTATAAACCCCTGCCACCACATAGATTACGTAATAGCCCTTACTACCATCGGTTTTATTTGGAGCTGCAGCCACAGCAGCATTTATGGTAGTGAAATTCCCACTTCCATTAGGGTTTACCACAACAGTCTTGTTCACCTTCACATTAGGCCCAATTGTATAAAGCTTTCTCTTTCGATTATATTCATTAACCGAAAACCATGATATTTTTTCTCTCAAACCCCTGCCTTCTGCTTTTTTTGGAACCCAACCACTTGTGAAAATTGCTAGTGATACACTATGTATCATGGTTCCATTGGAAATTGGAGTTTGAAGGGCACTTTTTAGGGTTGAAGGTGAAGTTATGGCTTGAAGCCCATCTAAACAAGTCTCTTGGTTGGTTATTGTTGCACTAAGAAAAGTTTGCATATCAGCAGCTTTGGAAGTTTGAAGGGTATCTGAACGAATACTTTGAAGAATGTCAGATAAGAAATCCATGTTTGAGCTAACAAGAAGTTGACAATCTTCGAGAGCACGAATTGTGTAATCCGGTAAGCTAGACCGGCTTCCAAGATAACGATTGATTAATATAAGGGAACTTTGCATAGTTGATATGGATTTCTGAACCGAAATCCGGCCATAATCCTGTGCGGAGGCAGAGTTGTTAGATGGTAGAATGGATCTGCAAAATTCTGGGAAAGGTGTGTTGTTGCAGACTGTTTCTTTTGTGGCAGATATTAAACGGGAGAAGAAAAAGAGAATGAGAAAAATAGAGAAAATGGAAATAGGGCAATGCATGTTAGCCATGGTAAGGGAAATTAGTATTGTGAGATTGATTGGACTAGTACTTTGTGTGGGTATATATAGGTACTTGTAAAACTACTGAAATTAAAGTTTGAACAATCTACAGGTGTGAACTATTTCGGTTAGTACTATAAATTAGGATTATCCTAGCTCTAAAGAAATTATTTATTATAAAATAAAACAAACTCAACAGCAAGATAATAAGAAACATGCCATAAAGTCAAACTTTAAAGTCTACAATATGTAACCCCAAGAGGTTGATGTAGTTAGTTTATCATCGTCATACTTAATTCGGTGCGGTAAAGATCACGAATTCAAGATAAATATTCAATTCAAATGACGTGCGTTATTAAATTAACTTACCACTTCTCACTCATATTAAATTAGAGAAAGAAATGTGTGTGTCATCAATTATTCATTCTCTATACTCTCATGAGTCCTCAAGCAAGGTCTCACATATTTTTTCTCTCCAAATTAATGTGATTAAAGTGATATCACGATAACATGGTACACCATTTATACTGATTTACTCGTGAGTTCAAGTCTCATATGAAACAAATTACCCCATAGATATGCCAAATTCCTGAATCTTTTCTAAAACCCTCTTTACACCTATTAGACTTAGACTTGATTCCTCTCCGTTACACATTCTCTCTAGTTTCATCTAATATATTAACTTTATATTTTATCATCTTTGTTTGTAATGATCCTAGAAATGCACACATATTCAGTGTATTGATGAAATGAGGGAAAATAAAAAATAATGAAGGGGAAACAAATCCACTTCTACCCTTTCCATTTTATTGTGGTAGCACAAAATCTGCTCCCATTTACTCAACTTGTTTTTAAGTTTTGATTCTTCTTTTCTAGGGTTTTTCACATCTTTCACCACATCAATATTATTATTTGAGTTTTATATAAGTGATGAGATAATACGTCAGTATTATTATATGATACAACCGTTATACTATATATATTCCTTGCGCTCAATCGCAAAACTAGAACAATGCAGTTATTTAAATGATATACAACACTTATGTCATAGAATAATTTGTTTACATACTGCCAAATTGTCAATTCTTGCCAAGATTCGTTTGACAAGGAAAGGCTACTACAATACACCAAAATGAACAATTGAAATATTTATATAAGTACTTATTTTGACATTATTCTCCTATGATTTGCTAACAATTCTTTTTACGTTAATGTTTACAATATCGTGCTGAAAGATTTATTTTTGTCGAATAATGCAAACTAACCTAATACTATACTCTATCTGTTTTAAAATATAAAACATCTCAATAAAAATGGTCCAATTATTTAATGTATGCAAATCGAAAAAACTTTTTTAAGGAGAGAAAATTATCGTACACTACATAAAATTTAATTTTCTCTATAAAATTTTTCTTCTTTAAATATACATCACATAATATCTTTGATTTTTGTGTTTAGTTATTATCTTAGAATTAAAAAAATGGACTTTCATCCTTTTTTTGGGGATAAAAAAAGGTGAACTTTCGTCATTCTTTTTTATACAAAAGAAGTATTTTATTATGAAATACAAGACCATCGAATTGAGTTTTAGATGATCCTTAATTTAAAACCTCGATTATTTCACGGTCCCTTCCTTTATGTCATATCTCACCAAAATTTCTATCAAATGTCTGTAGACATATCAAAATATCTCTATGTAATCTTTGTGTTGAATTGTTAAAAAATATTTTGTTCTAATATTTAATTATTTTTTTAAATAAAATTTCTTTTAAAAAATTTAAATAAATAAATAAAATCCATACGAATAATCTAATTTTAATGAGTTGTAGTATTTTTTGACTTAGGCTTCGTTCATTTGTACGGTTACATTTGTAGCTATATTCCTATTGTAGTAGGTCTAGCTTTAGTTGTTTGTAAAAATTTAGAATCATGTTTAGTGATTTATGGTTGACGAAGATATAATATAATTATTACTTGCTTAAAATTACAGATGTTGTGATTGAAATTAAATTAAATTAAATTAAATGAACAGAGTATTAATTATTTTGTCAGTATTATATGAGTTGCTATTTTTTTGTTATTATTAAAATATATTAATTAGAAAAGTGTGTATATTTTCTTTATTGAGTTGGCTTATGTATTTTTTAATTATTGTAATTATATTAATTTTACATTATAATTAGTTAATTAGACATATTTAGCGTCTTTTATAAGTTATCTTAAATATCTAATTGATAGTCTTATTAGGCTCAAATATGTTAATTAGTCTTATTTTTTAATAAACTTTATTAATTTTTTAAAATAATTTGATATTAATATGTTTGTTATTATTAAAAATTTATTTATTCTAAAATTGATATGTTTATATGAATATGAATAATATTTATATTTTTTCTATTATTCTGATTCAAACATAATGTATGTAAATAAGAACACGTATTTACATGTCACATGAGAAAGTATTGGTAAAATTTTAAATTAATTAATATAAATATGACAACTTTTAATAAAGAAAAAAAATGAAATCATATCACTAAATTTTTTGTGCTGTGTGTTTCAGATTTTACCGTACATGTGATACTTGTGCGTTTTATGTTCAAAAACCTAAAAAACTTTTAAAGTAACTAATCCGAATATACATTTAAATGGATAAATATTCTTTTAGCTAGTGCTTCCTTTATGCAAAATGTTTGTATATTCTAGAATGAATGAGGTATAAAGTTCCTCCACTAAAAGTCAATGTCTTAAGTCTTGTCACTAAAACAGCATTCAGAGGTTAAACTATCACTCTCATAAGCAACTAACAAATAATGTTTGCATTATTCCGTCATTGATGAGCAATTAAGCGGCAAGAAAGAGAAGAAATTAATTTGAAGTTTTTAACAATCTTTAATTCGAATTGTTAAGTTATTTGATTTAGCTTGTTGAAAAAGTCAACTGAAGTTTAGTCAATGTTGGAGCTAACAACTAGTGGTTGAGTTTATTTTTATATTAAGTTATGAACACGTTGAGAGTATAAATGCAGTATTCCTCTTCCTATCATCTTATTTATTTTAGAAATTAAAAAAAACAAAAAAAAAATAAATTGTGTATGCGTTCTTATTCAAATACAATATAGAATAAAAATATTATTTCATCTCATCCAATATCCATCATTAAAATTATAATCCTCCAATTTGAATTGGTATTTTTCTGCTGCTATTAATAATAGTATCCGCTACTAATATTAATAGAGGTATCTCATCAATAAACTTGTAAGTGGTAGGAGATCCACCTTGACTCACTCCCTTCCGCTAGTAGTCGAAAGGAAGAGCCTTCCACTACTAGTAATAGCGAAAGGGAGTGATTTAAGGTTGGCCTCTCACCACTTACAAGTTTTTTGACGAGAGACCTTTCGATACTATTAGTAGCAAAAAATGCTCTATTTAAGGCTACTTAATCATAATTTTAAAGGTAGATCTTGGGTGAGATAAAATAGTATTTTCATTTCATGTTATACACACATATGAACCAACATTCTAAAACTTGTTCTCGGATTACTCAACCGAATACTCTTAGACGGTACTCTAACAAGTTAATTAATTTTTAAATAATTTTTAAATAAGTCAAATATAATACAGATTAATTCTTAAATAATTAGCGTGATATATTCTCTTTATTGAATAAGTCCGCCTAATACATTTTAAAACACCCATATAAACAAATCTATTGCATGAAAACTGCTGATCAACTGTTGCTTTATTTCCTTTTATTAATAAAAGAGAATTTTATGAAGAATAATTAATTGATACAGAAGGAGCCTGGAAGAGGACATACGGTCGTTCACTGTTGGTTCGGCGCCATTGACAGCCATTTGAATAGTATTATGCTGAATTGTCAAATCCGTCTCACGCGCTGAATTTAATACTTATGCTTGGAAAATTAATATCTTGAGGTGGTAATTTATTAGGGATTGTAGATATAATATGAGGTAGCTAGTAGGATCAATATATATTTTTATTATTTTTTATTTTTTTATTCTTTAAAATGATATTATTTTGTTGTATACATTCTATATATTTGATAGTATAATGAATCCTACAAAATATATCGCATTATATCTATGTTGTTCCCAAAAATAGTTGTCTCTAGTAATTTCCTTTTGTCAACTGTCTTAGCAAATATTTGTTCTTTGATCGATGAGCTTTGAATTATTGTTTGTTTTTATACTTTACCAACTTTTTTAATATCAAAGTAAAGATTATTATTTAAGAGCATTTTTAATTTACAATATATATATATATAGAAGATCAAAGTCAATACGGCTGGTAAAGTATAAAAACAAACAATAATTCAAATCTTAAATTCAACTTAAAATTTTTGTTATGGTGAATTTAAACTGTAAGCCCAATTTTTATAAGTTGTACTAGACAAACCCAAGAGTAATTAAAAATTCATACTAAAAAATAAAATATTAAATGATGTGGTTAGTTGTGATTCGTTAATCACCATGGCAAGATACTTAAATGATGTGGTTACTAAACTAAAGTATATTTTGCACCCAAAATTTTCACCTGGAAATAGATATCTCCCGGACTTTAAAAAGTTCCATCCCATTGCTTATACTTTTAAAAAGATGTCATTTTGCACCCTAGAGCTAGTTTTCTAGTCATAAGTGATCTATTAATAATGGTATTATCATCACAACAATCATAAAACTAAAACTATTAATTGAAATAAAATAAAAATGTTAATTAAAATAAAAATAAAATCAATAATTTCACTAGAAAACTGGCTCTAGGATACAAAATGACACGTTTTTGAAAATATAGATAGTGGAATGAATTTTTTTTATTTATTTTGGGGTGATATTTGTCTCTCGGTGAAAAATTCGGGGTGCTATCTATCTCCAAGTAAAAAGTCTAGAATGCAAATGTATTTTAGTCAAAAATAATATATTAAATGATGTGGTTAGTTGTGATCCGTTAATCAGCATGGCAAGATTCTTCAATTATACTAACAGAGCTTAGCTCCAAAGGTATCAAGTTCGAAACAAGGTAACAATAGTTGTTATATCATTTGATATTATAGTAACGTTTTATGGGGTTCCGGGCTGGGCTTTGGTGGTGGGGGACTGTGGGTGAAACAGCCCTTGAACTGACTAGCAAATGGACTAGTTTGAAATTTACCCCAAAAAAATATTCTTAAATTATACTCTCTCTGTCCCAAAAAAGATAAATAAAATTGATAAAACACACAAATTAAAGAAACTAATTTTTTAAAATATAGTATATTTTTTTAACAAAATTGTCTTTATTTTTTTGACAAAATTGTCTTTACAAATATATTTTATAATGATAGAAAGAGAAAAAAGAGAGTTTTGATGGACATAAAGTGAGAATAAAAAAGTAATTACAAATTAAAAGTAGTAGATTAAATCATGTTTTTTAGAATCATAAAAAGGATATATTCGTTCATTCTTTTTAATACAGATAGAGTAATAGTTTCAAGCTTGTTGCACTGCTGCACTGGCATAAGAGACCAGAAGAGACCATCCCTCGAAGGGAGAGCGCGGGTTGGATCTCTCCCCTCCCATTACCTTTACTTAAAAATAATAACAATAATAATAAATGTATATTAAATTACCCATAGTAGTACAGTTTTATTTTGGACTTTCAGTTGGCCCATTTAAAAATGGATACAATACGATTGGGCTGTCTAATATTCGTAAACAAGCAAGGCCATGGAATCCCATTATTCTCTCCTACAAAGACATATGGCTGCTATCCAATATTTTTATAAAAGAAGAGAATAAAATAATCAAAGGAATAATTAAATATTTAATTACTTAAACCAGCAGAAAACTTGACACCCGTACCCGGCAACCACGCCCGCCCATCAATGAAATGCCCAACCGTGAAAAAATTAGCCTCCGAAGGATCCATAATTTTATGATAACCGGGCCAGTGAACTCGCCCAGATAAAGATGCACCCGGCCCATAGTTCCTGTACTCCCCATACCACAATGTACTCAATGCAAAGTCCCCATACCACTCTAGCCATCCTCTGGGCTGGACCTGTCCAGTCATAAAAGTATTCATATACACAGTTCTGGAATACTGTTTCCAAGGCCTACCCAAGTAAGTGGGCTTGGTGGCATAAACATAACTATCTTGGATCGAGAACCCAGTGCTTTGGTTCGGGTTCTTTCGGCCTTGGGCCGTTATAGTGACTTTTTGTAATGGTAAAGGTTCTCTGGTGAAAATCTTGCAGTTTTGAAGGACGGCGGCGCCATTGCCAAAAATGAAGTCTATGGTGCCGTAAATGCTGCATTCGCGGTAAAATTGGCGGAGAGAGTGAATGTAGAGGGTGTCTTGGTAACCTTCCATGCTACACCGGAAGAATGCCGATTGGTCCGAGTCAACTCGGAGTGCAACAGCTTGATGGCTTTGGGGGCCTGCTGTGTTTCTGAATGTCATGTCCCTGGCTATAAATCCTTTCCCAGAAACAGCTTCAAAACCGATAGGGAGTCATATAAGAAGAAATTATACACCTATTATAAATATCAGGGTAGGTATATTGTATTTTATAGGCTACAGGATCAATAATTAACTATTAGTATTTTTAGATAAAATGATGTCATTTTCTTAAAATTGTGTAACAAATGACGCTGTATTCTTAAAAGTATTTATCTTGCAGGATACAATAACCTTATTTGGCACAACTTATTTCAACAACTTATAGTTTATTCTTAAAAATAAATTACCTTTAAAATGTTTACGTTTTAGCTGATTTCAAAAAGTTTTAAGTTAAGTGCAATAATATTTTTAGCTTATTTGAAAAAGATAGTTAATTGATAATTTTTTTTATAGCTTATAGTTTATTTAAATTTTAAAAGAAAAATAAAAATAAAAAGAACGAATGTTATAGGTTATAAGTTATAAGTTATTTGTTATTTTCAAAGTGACAAACAAGTATCTATCTTTTTCCCTTACTTACATGCATAAAATTAAAGCATATAGAAACATATAAATAAAAAATTACAAATTAAATTTAAAAAAAAAAAAAAAAAAGGGAAAGTTAAAAGATGATTAATTAAGAGTACTAACCAACAGTAGCTGTTCGAAATGTAGTCCACCCTTGCATGAAATTCCTATTACCAGTCACAATAGTGGCTCCAATGCCATCCCCAACAAGCATGATATTGGTCTTTTTCTTCTTCATATCAATATTCTCCTTATAAATTCCTCTCTTCACATATATCACGTACCTCCTATTACTATAACTCGGAGCTTCATAAATCGCCTGAGCAATAGAACGATACCGCCCCGTCCCATCCAACGCTACAACCGCATCAACATGCATCCCATTAGGGTTAGAAAGGAGAAAATCCTTGTCCCCATCCGTAATCCATTTCGGAAAATCCAACCCAACATTAAACGCAGTCGCATTTCTAGGTAGTTTAAAGGATGAGCTACGTAACTGAGTGTACATACCCAAAACATTGCTAATGAGTTGTGTGACTTGTGTTAAACTTCCTTTGATAAAACTTTCCAAGTGCCGGTCCGTGCCTTCGAACCCTTCCAGGCATGTGTCTTGGTTACTCAGGGCGGCGCTTAGCCATGCCTTGAGGTTTCCGTCATAGTGGATGTCCTTGGATCCGGCTCGGATGTCCTTCATCTCTAATAGGGACCACGCCAGCTCGGAAACCGAGAAGTCTAGGAGCTCTTTGCAATCCTCGATGGCGATTTGCTCGCGTGAGCTCACGGACAAGGAGTTGAATTTCGTGACCATTTCGATGGCAAGTCGTGCCTCGTTGAGCGTCGTCTCGAGTGCGGCCTGGAGGACGGAAGCAGGTTTTCGATATTCGGAATCTTGGAGATGGGATTGAACATTTGATAGGCATGATGGTTGGTTTTTGATGTTCATACAAGCTTGGATTATCATGGATTGGATGGTCTGGTTTTGGTCTTCTGGAATTGGTTCATGGGAGAGAACTCCAAGGGAAGGTAAAAGAATGACAAGGAAACATATCAGAAGAAAACAGTTTCCGAATACCATTCTTGGTTGGAGAAAGGAGAAGTGATTCAGTTTTTTTCACATGGATATATATATATATATATATATATATATCATACGCGTGTGTGCGTGTGTAAGCAAGAAAGTTAAAGGTATTATAGTTTGATATGAAGGAAAGAATTGTTTTTCCAAGGAATCTAGACTATGCTTTTTCTCATGAAAAAGTTCAAGTTATGCTACCTTGCTCGATCCGGGCTAAGTAGGCAGATTCTTTAGATTAACTTAAAGTAACTATTTATATCAGGTAGAGCGACTGTATTTCTTAAAAGTATATGCAGAAATTAAATAAAATGTCAAACACGTTTTTTAGATAAGTGAGATATTATAATGGCCTAAAACTTATACTCCCTTTGACACAATAGTAAAGACACTGTTCCAAAAACTCATTCTTGACTTTCCGACTTAGTGTTATGTGGTTATCAGATTTGGTGCTTAAGTCCAATTAATTAATTTCTACTTAAACAGGGTTACTTTCCATCTAGGTGTTAGTTCTTTTTTTGATGTCTGGATCTGTCTAATGGTTTTTTAGAACACCGTTAAAGTTCTATTTGAAAAATTATATGGCAAATTGTTTATCTATATACAGTACGACCAGAGGAATGAGATGTAGCCATTAACGATTCTTTGCTTCGACCAACAGAATACCTATATAAAGCATATAAAGACCATAGTTTAATTCTCACATAAGCCAATTAATTAAAGTGTTGTTTGGTACAACTTATTAGAAGTGATTATAGTTTTTTAAAAGCTATAATTCTTTTTGTTTCAACTTATTCAATAAGTTACTTTTAGATTGTACAAGCTGCTAAAATATATAATAATTACTTCTAAAAAGCTAAGTTTCAAAAACTTATTCAATAATTTTTTTAAAAAAAACTACAATAAACAGAACTAACCACTTATTCAATAATCCGATTGTTAAATAATCTATAATCTGTTTTCAAATAATATGTACCAAACGAGTCCTAAATCTCATAACAATGGACAAGAGACGACCTAAAAAGTGGTAACATTATCACACAGTAGTTGACAAGATTATCCTATAAAATGGGCAAATAATATTCTAATATTATTAGTATTAAAATAATTAATGTATAGTTA
>JAUMHB010089030.1:0-30850 GCA_032359685.1 Pittosporum tobira
AGGTTTGATTTCAAAAAATGTATGAACATTGAGGTTCGATTTCTAAAAGTTTTTTTTTCAGGGTTCAATGTCTAAAAAGTATAATAACACATGGTCAAATTTACCTTTAAGCCTTTACTATATATCAAAAGATGAGAGTACAAAAGATATATAGAACACTGGAGCTGAATCCCAAATACCCCCAACTAGACACGTACAAAAAGACCGGATTGATAGGCTCTAGCCCTAGCATGTCAGGACTGGTCCTCAACTGAGATTTTTTTTTTATTTTTAAATTATTATTTTTTACAATTTATAAGATTATTTAAATTTATTTTTTCCATATATAACTTTCATAATACTTTTATTAAGTTAGTAATTCATGATTATACTTTTATTAAGTTAGTTAAAATAGTTATTTTATATAATTAGTTACTCACTCTGTCCATAAAAGAATGAGCCGATATATTATTTTCATCATCCAAAAAAGAATGACTTAATCTACCAGTTTTAGTTTGTAATTTCTTTCTTATCATCTCTTTATCTCACATCAAAATTCTATTTTTCTCTCTCTATCATTATAAGATATACTTGCAAGGATAATTTTGTCAAAAAAATATACTCTTTCCTAAAAAGTTTCCTTAATTTGCATACTTTTCATATTTTACTTATCCTTTTTCGGACGGAAGGAGTATATAGTTACGTTACATATGTAGTTATATAGTTACTTTATATAGTTAGTTATTTTACATAGTTATTTACTTTAGGTAGTTAGTAATTTATATAATTATAATTTTTTTTTATAATATTTAGTAATTTTTAAAAATAGTATTAAAAATAAAAAGAATAATTTTTTATAATACTTGATAATTTATGCAGGCTTGTTATAGGGTTTTTAGGACCGACCTGGGCTTAGGCCAGGCTTGGGTCTTGGTCGGTCTTTAACTAGGACTAGTCCAAAGACTAGCCCGAACCAGGTCGGTCTTCAGGTCAGTATTTCTCTTAATATGGCTGTCTGTTAAGCATTTTTAGTCTTTTGAAAGTCTGGCCCGGTCTTACCTAGTCCGGACTTTGATCAGGCTTTGATCAAGCTAGTTCTGGTCCAAACATCGGTCCTCAGACTTTTTATGCATCTCTAACCTCACAATTTTACAAAAGCCGCCAAACATGAGAGTACCCCTAATATAAATCCTAAACTATTTTTATATATAAATACATAATCAGCCTAATAACAGAAAAGGTCCATACCACGTGGGTACAACCCTCACACCCCCGTTGAGGATCAGTTGTCGGCTATGGTCTTCAGCTTATCAATTCCAGCCCTTTGCCCACATCTGATATCCTTTTCTTTTCACCATTTGGGTCGGCTCATAAACAAATCCACGTCACAAGAATTCGAGACAAAATTCAAACAATTTTCCACCTTCGCTTGAATTTTGCAAGCATAATATGTAGCAAACTCTATCTTTTCACTCAGGGTATAACTTAAGTGCAAGGAACACTAACCAATTTTAAACAATGCTTAAGTTGACAAGTAGTAAAGACTTTGTCAACATATAAGTTGGATTGTTTGTAGTACAAATCAAAACTTGAATATCACCATCAGTAACAATATATCGAATAAAATAATGCTTGACATCCATATATTTTATCCTCTCATGATATATTTAATATTTAGTCAAATGTATGGCATGACTATCTTAACAGATAATAGTAAATCCAAGATCCATGTTGAGCTTACTAAATAAACCTCTTAATCAAATAGCTAACTTGATTGCCTTTGAAATCGACATATATTTTACATCATTTGTAGACATAACAATATTATGCAGTAAAGTAGCTTTTCAACTAAGTGCACAACCACCAATAGTGAATACCTACTAGTTAAGGACCCCCTGTTATCACGATCACTAGCATAACTAGAATCAACATAGCCTGTAAGTGTCTTATCGTTCTTCCCAAACTTTAAGCAAACATTAGAAGTCACTCAGATATCTCTAAAGCCGTTTTATATTTTACTAATGAACTTTACTGGGACATGATAAGTATCTACTTGACATACTAACAACTTGTAAATATCAATACGAGTGTAAACCATAACATCAATGAGACTACCGATTGCACTAGAATAAGAAGAATGCAACATATATCTTTCCTCCTTATTAGTCTTCTGTGATAATTCAGTTGATAATCTGAAAGAAACATCATTAAGAGTGCTCATAGGTTTGGATTTTTCACGATAAACCGATCCATTATCTTCTCAATATAATTCTTATGTGAAATTTATAATTTTCCCATCCTTCGATCTTGCCTAATATCCATATCAGGAATATTCTTTACTGCTCCAAAATCTTCCATTTCAAATTTGATGCTCAATTGTGTCTTCAACTTAATTGATTGTCTCACATCTATCTTTTGTTGTAATCGACATATCATCAACATATACCAGTAAATAAATGAGTCATCTGAAAGTTTTCTGAAGTACACAGAACAATTATTTTGGCTCATATAATAACCAAGTTTTACCATAAAAGAATTAAACATTTTGTATCGCTATATCAGAGACTGTTTCAAATCATCTAAAGATTTCTTCAGCAAATAAATATGGTCTTTCTTACATTCAATCTTGAAACACTTAGGCGGACACATTTAAATATGTTCTTTATAAGTTCACTTTGCAAGAAAGTTGTTTGAAAATCAAGCTTTTATAACTCTAAATCATACATTGCAACCAATCCAAGTAATACATGTATAGAGCTTTGTTTGACAACAAGAGAAAACACATCATTAAAATACATTCCCTTAAGCTGACTATAGGCTTTAGCTACTAACCGGTCCTTGTACCTGGCATTTTCAATTTTTAGGGTTCCTTATTTTCTCATGTATACCCATTTGTAACTAATAATTTTCTTCATTTTCTACGGCTTAACAAGTACCCAAGTCTGATTCTTATAAAGAGATTCCATCGCCATATTCATAGAAACTAACAATTTACCTAAATCACTTGAACAATTTTTTTCTTTGCATATACCGAAGATCACTTAACTTTTTGTATAATTGATAAAACATAACAAAATAAGAATATCATGTAGTTATTACACTATGTAACCTCCTTGGTCTATTTTTTGGCAAGGTTATATTATTCTTCCACTGGCTCTTTTGGATTAGTATTCTCATTACTAAAAATATGTGTCTCAACTGGAGTTACTTCAAACTCTATCAATTGTCCAAATTAAAATCTTCTAACTACCACTAGAAGGAATAAAAAATTCATTATCAGGCCAAAGCTTAGCAAACTCGTCAAAAGTAAAATCACTATTAATAAGAAACTTGGGATATTTTGGATCAACATATTATAACCTACAATCTTTCATACCAGATGCATATGTAATAAAAATAGTTTTTTTGGCTTTACACTCAAGTTTTCCTTCATTCACATTTACATTAGTAGGACCAGGCTAACCTGACCAAACTTATTTGATAGTCTAACTCTTAAAAAAATCACGTGAAGAATGAGTCACCATGTAAAAAGTTATGTTCACTACTTTAACCACCCAAACTTTTTATTTGAATTCGTATTAGACTACATACATCTAGCCTTTCTAACAGGGTTTTGTTCATAAACTTTGCAACTACATTTTGTTATGGTGTAGCTCTTACCATACGACGTCTGACAATGCCTTCATTTTTGTATAATTCATTGAACTCATCTTTACTAAACTTTAGTCCATTATCTGTTATAATCCTCTTGTTATGCTTTTGAGTCTTCTTCTTAAACAAAAATTCCATTGTTTAAAAGTCACTCAAACATCATTCTTATGCTTGAAGAAGTAAACCAAAACTAATATGGAGTAATCATCAATAAAGGTAATTAATGCCCATTACCACCACCTTTGGGAACAACTCTAGTTAGTCCTCAAAGATATGAATGAATGAAGTCCAAAGTCCCTTAATATGGTGAACTACTGTATTTGAACTGACTCTTTTCTACTTCCTAAAAATATAATGCTCCCATAAGTCTATTTTCCAGTACTCCGGTCACGTAATAGGTCTATCTTGCTCAAAGTTTATGTATATCTATTGCTTATATAATCTAACCCTATATGCCATAACCTAGTGGTATATGCTACAATTACTGAAAAACTAACTACCACTAAATTAAAAATGATAGAACCACCAAACGAGTATAAAGAACTAACCTTCTTTCCTTTTATAAATCTCTACTAATCTTCTTAATTCCACCTTCAGTGTACCCAAAGAGGTGAGATTTTCCTTCAAATCAGTAGCATGTCTAACATCAATTAAAGTCCTAATCATATCATCATACATTTTAATATTAAATACCATCTGATTTGCATATAGTTTATTTCCCATCACAACAACTCTACCATCAATTGACTAATATGTGGAGAAATAGTCACGATCAAGACACATATGATAGGAAAACACCTTGAATCTAGAATTCAATCATTACGAAGTGTCATCGGCTACCAACAAAAAATCATCAGTCCCGTCTTTAGAAACACTAGCTTAAGCAGTTATGCATTGATTGTGTTTGTTCTTATTATTATAGCCCTTCTTTTCGTCTCACTTCTATTTGTATTGTAGTCTAAAATAGTCATGAACAATATCTCTTTACCTTATAATATTACTGTGCGAACACTGGTTTTTAGGCGTAGTTTAGGTCTAACCAATTTTAGTTCTTCTAATGGTTTTTATCATGAAAGCACAATATGCCATCTTATTTTTAAGAAATAAGAAAACCTTAGAAACTAGTCAACAAATTGGTCAACAAAAATCAACAAATTCGGGTTCAGGGACTTGGTTAGGAATTAAGAATGCTACTATAATTCGACAACGAATTCACCTTAGGGAATCATAGGTCTTACTATTTATTGTCTATTTATTTTAGTATTCAATTATGTGGGAAGAATTTGATATAGCATACACAAAGCATATTTTTATTTTTATTTATTTTGAGTTTTGGATTGAAAGAAAAATTGATTTGGAAAAATAATTTGGAAAATAATATATAATTTTTGAAAAAGAATTTTTGAAAATAAAATATAAAAGCCAATCCGCCTACATACCTGCCAAGTGATCACTTCAAACCCATTTAGTTCTTATTGTTAGGTTTTATTTGAAAATATATGACAATGGAGTTATAGATAATTTTGTTTAATCAAATAAATCATATTGAACTTGAGTTTTGATTTTGAAATCACATACTAATTTCCAAATGTTTAAAGTATTTGAAAATTGATTTACAATTGAATTTATAAAACTTGACCTCTGAAAACTAATTTGGAATAGGATTTGTAAAATCTAGAAATTTTGATTTGATTTAGAAAAACATGAATTTGATAAAAATTGGGAGTTCAATTTGATTCAAATAATTGAATGAAACTATCTATGATCACATAACAATAAATTTGAATTTAAAAAAATAGACTTGTTAATATAGACCGGTGTGATCATAATACATCAATTAATTTAATGCATCATAATCGCATGGTCATGACTCAAACCCATTCAAAAAGACTCTTTTTATTATGAAAACTATATTTATAATATAGAATATAAGAAAAACATCAAGTTATGATTTTTATGACTAAAGCACGGCCTCAAAATTTATTTAAAAGCTTAAGCATAATCTATAGTACAGACCCTAATTCACATGACAACCCTAATCGTAAAAAATTAATAATTAAACAATGAAAACACGTTTAAATCAAATTCATATGAGCATTTAAGCTAGATTAATCAATCAACCAACCAAACAAGTCATTGAACCATGATTATAACATATATAAAAATGGTAACTAGATATGTGAAAGCTAAGAAAAGAGTAGTAGGGTTAGAAGACTTATCTCATTCCTCTTAGCAATGGGTAGAACATGGTGAAAGCTTCGAATCAAGCTTTAGAACATCATGAATGGATGCTCCTTGCTTTATCTACGACAAAGATGGTGGTCTTACGATTTGGAAGAGTATCTAGGTTATTAAGTTCACTAGATATTGAATGTCTTTGTTTTAGGCTCGATAAGAGGTTATATTTATAATCTCTCATGTTTTAAAGGCGAAGACAGGTTGTATGTGCTGAATTTGGGTCGGATTAGGGTTAGAACATACTAGAATCCTTAAAAAGAAAGGAAAAATATAATAATCTGCAAGGCAACAAGTAGTACCAACCAATACTACTTCTCAGCTTTGACGGTAGAGTCAGATGATACTATCTACTAGTTGGCCAGGTTTTATTTATTCTCAACTTTTCCAGACATTTTCTCATATTATAACTTACATCCAAATCCTTAGGGATAAAAATCTAAATTTATTATGGCATCCCTAGAGTGAAAATGGGGTGTCTATATTATAAGTCCCCCTTTCATAATGAGAAGATGTACTTCAATATGTGTTTGTGACCTTTGTTTGAAGTTCTCTCACAACTTTTTTCTTTCTCTAAAGTCGTCACTCTTTCAAAATTCCTCTCTTCTTAATTCCTTCTTTGTGCAACTAAACCAACAACATTACCATTGATTTTTTCAAATATTGCGAGATTTTCTATCTTCATTTTGTCTTCCAATTGCTTTTGACATATTTAAGAGATATATTATCTCTTTCATAAATCAAGGTGTCCATTAAGTGATTATCCAAGAAGGGAATGAAACTAACAAACAAAAGGATTTGATTCTCATCATTATTACTGAAAATTGTACCTTGTGCCATATAGAGAGTATAAAGATGTTATTTTAATCTTAATCAGTTTGTAGTAAATTATCGAATAGAGGGCCTTCAATTTTGATCATAAACCAACAACAATGTCTTCATCCATAACCTCATGTAGAACGTCATTTAAAAGGTACAACATAATTACAGAAACTGCCCTTACATCTAAATTTTCCCGTCGAAAACAGACGTAAGCTTTATTTTCAGTCGATATGCACCAAACATGTTTTTAGGCTTTATTGGCTTTTAAGATAAGGCTTTCTTGAAACCCTGACGCGTTAGAATGACCAACGAATCTCCCATAAGCAATTTTTTGTTATTCCTATCAAACTTGTCCACATCGAATTTCATTGATAAACTCGAAGCAAGAAGCAATAGAGTTAACGAAAAAATGAAACCCTAGTTTTGTTACCAGCTCTTTATAGTAAAAGCTATGCCAATATAAATGAAAATAAATAGTAAAAATATCACAATTTAGATAAAAATCCAAATTGGAAAAAAGCCACAGGTGAGAGACAAGAGATTTCACTATATCAAAAATTAAGGGTACCAAAGAGGTAGAGAACACTCAACCCTAGATCCAAATATTTCCAAGCCTCACAATCTAATAAAAATGGCCAAATATGAGAATGCATAATAGAAACCCTAAACTATATTTGTGTCGATAAATAGTGGGGTCCCATACGAAAACAATTCCATATCGTAGGGGCTGATCAGTTGTGGGCTATGAGGTTTGACCTATTTGTATCAACTATTCATCCACAATTGACCCTTATTTATTTATTTATTCACTTTTCGGGTCACTATAAATTTTGTTAGAATTGGGTCATAAACAAATTTGAGTAAGAAGAATTCAAGAAAAAAACTCAGCAGTTCTCCAAGGCCTTTGATAAGGTTCTATAAGGACTAAGTGACCTTCTTTATATGAGTAGTTAATTTAATTCCTTTTTAATAACTTATTTCAGTCTTTGAAATTTATTTTTAAGAGAAAATTATCAGAAAAGTTTATGTTCAAGTGTCTCATATAAAGCTTAATAAGACTCCATGTAAGCTCCTTCCAAATAAAACATCACACAATAGTTTTGGCATGATTTTCGTCATCCCTAGACCCTAGGTCTAAGCTAGGTTTAGCATAAGTTTACTAAAAAAATATTTGTCATATATATATACCTTTGAGTGTCAGCGGAGACTTTGCAGGGGTATTCATCTTTCGAACTTGGTATCTATACCTTTTTCTCTGTTTTTACAAAATCTTTATACAACAATAAGCTATACTCATTCTTTTCTTCTTCCATGTAAAAAGACTTGATTCTTCTGACCTCCCCGGCCTTGTGCCCGGGCAACCTAAGTACTTATTCTGCATACATTTGCTTGTATTTAGCTACAAGTACCAACTCTCAAGTGCTCTATTTATCATACTATAACAAAACTTTCGAACTTTTCGATTTCTCGCCGGACTCATGGCCTCGGGAGATCACCATATCCCGATTCAATCTAGCCCGGACAACCGCCAGATGAAGCGGCACCACACCACCCGATACTACATGCACCGGGTTCAAGAAAGTCTAACCACAAGGGTGTCCAAGTTCATATGTACCATTATTCTTGGCATTCTCATTTTCCTAGGCATGATTGTATTCATTGTGTATATCAGTTTACGCCCACACCGGCCCAGGCTCTTCATCAATGAATTCTCCCTTCCGGCCCTGGCGCAGCCCAATGGGTTTGAGAATGCCCAATTATTCTACAATGTAACGGCCCGTAACTCTAACCATAATATTGGGATTTATTACAAAGAAATGCAGGTGTCTGTTTTCTATGATGATCAAAAAATTGGTGGACAGCCAGTGTTGTATTCCTTCTATCAAGACCCAAAAAATTCTACTGAGATTTCCGGCACGTTGAGTGGGACCACGTTGACTGTAAATAACATGCGTTGGATGCAATTCTTGAATGATCGAGCGAAAGGGGTAGTCGTCTTTCGGCTTGAAGTAACCTCAACCATCCGATTTAAGATTTCGACATGGAATAGCAAGTGGCATACGATTCATGCCAATTGTAGAGCAGGGGTAGGATCGGACGGCTTGATCTTGGCAAGCGAAAGAGAGAAGAGATGCCCCACTTATTTTACCTAGTATTGCGGATGTACCATATACTTTTCCCCCCTTCATTCTTTGCTTCTTTGTTTTTTAGGTTTTTTATGATATTGAATTTAAATTAATTGTAATACTGAGCATTTTGTTTGGTTCATTTAAACTAATTTGCATAGACAATAAAGCAACAAGTAGATATTTGGGATTGTCTATTTTGAATTGCGTCAGTAATAGAATCAGAACATATAAATAAGTCCCACAATATGAATTTTATGGGGTTGTCCATTTACGGTCAACGCATTGGCAATGCATAGGTAAGAAAGATTATTAATTATTATTATATATATATATATGTATTTACAGTACAAAACAAGAATTTTTTTTTTTTTTGGTGGGGGGGTTTGTCGGGTGGGGGGATCACGTCCCTATAAACTCCTCGTTAGTATCCCAGTTGTGAGCTAGATGGATTTCGATTCATGAGGTTAACAATGGTCTACTCATTTCTCAAATTATAAGTATTATATCAGTATAGGAGATAGTTGCATGTTAAAGGCAGTTACTACTGATATGCAACTCATTCATATCCATATATATAAACATTTTCTTATAGATGTGTTGACCATTTTTAACTTTGTAGAATCCGGATCTAAGGCAACATAAATGTTGGTTCATGCCATGCCATTTAGCGTGGCAATATACTAGAGACAGTAACCTGATTTACGGAAGGATCTGATGATGAAGACTGATCAATGTGATGGACTAACCTTCCCACAGAAAATGCGGGTTGGTTTGGTTTAGGGAGACCTATTGACCTACTTTCCAACAAAACCACCACGGATGACATTGTCGGTCTATCAGCTGGATCTTCTTGGACACACAAAAGTCCAATCTGAATGAATCTTGCAATTTCTTCCATAGAACATAATTCTGTCAACAATGGATCCAAAAATTCTAATTCTTTCCCTTCATTCCATAGCCGCCACGCCTGTCAATTCACATTTTTGAATATTACCCGATAAGATAAATTTATGACTAATATATTATGTGTTATATATGCCAAGTTTAGCGAATTGAAGTATTGGAAAAGCAACTTACATAAGCAACGAGTGTTTGAGCTTGTTCTGTAAGGTAAAAGCCACTATTTCTTTTTCCACTAATAATCTCGAGTAAAATAACACCGAAACTAAATGTATCAGATTTCACCGAGAATAGTCCCTCCATAGCATACTCGGGAGCCATGTATCCACTGTTTCAATCATTAGATTTAGAAACTTTCCTTTGTCATTCAACTTATACTGTGTATAGAGTTTAATTTTTATTTTTTTTTGGGGGAAAAAATAGAGCAATTAGCTTACTTACTATGTTCCTACTATTCTCTTTGTGTTGGCAGTGTATTGGTCCTCACTGAAAATCTTTGCCATTCCAAAATCCGATATCTTGGCAACCATTTGATGGTCTAATAAGACATTGCTAGGCTTTAGATCCCTATGTATGATTTTAAGCCGGGATTCCTCGTGCAAATAGAGGAGGCCTCTAGCAATCCCATTAATAATGTTAAGGCGTAGATGCCAATCAAGTTGGGATCGTTTATCTGAATCTGAAATTGCAAATGAAGTGAAAGGCATCTGAGGTCAGTATCATGTTTTTCTAGAGTCACTTTTAAAGCAGAGAAAGCACAAAGGAGCTCAGCAATCCTTTACAAAAAAAAATTATTAGGTAGACTCGTACACTTGAGCATGCACAGTTGTACCAAATGTCAAAAGGTATGACTCTTTATGCATGCAATATGACTTCCGAAGCAGGACTGCTGAGCTCCCGTGGACTCTTGAAAGTATTGTTGACTTGATGGATAAAATTACTTAGAGATGATAGTGGAACAAACCAAATAAGAAAATGTCGAGGCTTTTATTGCACATGTACTCATATACCAACAACTTTTCATCCCCCTCTATGCTGCCACCCCAGAGCCTCACAAGGTTCCTGTGTTGAAGTTGTGCTATGAGCATGATCTCATTCTTGAACTCCCCTAAGCCTTGCCACGACTTCCTCGACAGCCTTTTAACCGCAATGTGCTTCCCATTAGGAAGTTTACCCTGAATTATTTATAATCAAGACAATTATGTGAGGTTAGTGAAACAAATAAAGGTTAAATTCGTGCACAAGATTCATGTAAATAACAGGGTCTGGGAGAGTCAGATGTCCACAACCAGCTTCCCTCTATTTACAGAGAGAGTATTTTTAAGAGGCTAGTGATGTTATATTTGATTAAAAGAAGAGAAGCAATTTACCTTGTAAACCGTGCCAAATCCACCTTGCCCGAGCTTGTTGGAGTCTGAAAAGTTACCAGTAGCTGTCTTTATGAGATCTAACTCCATGAAAGGCAATTCCTGAGAAGTTACTAAATGGCAATCCTCCGTTATCACAACTGTGCTGGTCGTAGCACCACCGAGGTTTTCTAACAATATGGATTGGCTTTTCTCTTCATCTACAATAGACATCAGACAATGGATTTGATATCATTCCTTGATAGTTAAGAACATTTAAAGGCTTCAATATTTCCTTAAAAAAAAATAAAAAATTTACCCTTTTGTATTGTCTTCCCCTGCCATTTACGTAGTACATAACAGCCCACAAGAACTGCTAGGACAAATAAAGATACACCAGTAACTGCGACAACGATTCTCTTCTTCCATCTATCCCCTGCTTCACAATCATAATAATATTAAAGTTCCACAAAATAAATTATTTGGCAACAAGACGAAAGGAAAATTGGACATGAGGAAAATGATAATAAAAGGTTAACTGTGGAATATTACAGTCTAGTAAGAATTATAGTTTAATCTTTTAGACATTTAGCAATTTAATCAGTAAGAAGCCAACGTACTGGTGTTCTTACCATTATTGGCTGATGAGCCGGTGTAAAATTGGTACAATTCGAATCTCATATTACAACTTCTACCGAAAACGGTCCCACCTTGAAGAGAACCACAGCATCCATGAAGATCTCCAAAGGTCGAGTCCAAACAATTTTTGCATACTCTACGAGTAGCGTCTCTTGTACACTGTACAAGCCCGTAAACAGTCTCACCTCCCGAAAACTTGATTTTGCCAGTTGCAAACATGAGCTCAGAAGGGCCAAACGCAGCCTTAGATGATAGATTTTTCATCAAACCCTCCAAGACGATTTGGAAACGACCTGGATCGGACACATTCTTCATTTCCTTATTGGAATCTGGATATTTTCCGGTATATTCAACTAATGAGAAGAATTTTTTATACGAATACTGAACTTGACATAATTCATACCACATAATTGCGTCTTCCCTTTGGCACTGTTTCATGATTTCTTGGCTTGCATTTTGAACGCAGTTTTGACAAACTTTTGGTGTGATATCGCCTCTACAGAGAGCCTGTCCATACACAGCGTTAGTGCCATTTCCAACTGAAGTATTGTAAAAGCCTTCACTGAGACTAGTATGTGAGGACACAGAATCAAGAAGGCTCTTAAGGTTTTGCGAAAAGGTGCTATTAAGCTCATAAGTACTAGGTTGATTGGGACAAAATGTAAAGTGGGGTTCTGCAGAAATGGGGGTTAAGATCATTAACAGGGATAAGACTAAGAAATACATCTGTTTGTATGTTCTTAATTTCAGAAGACACTGCTTCGCAAACATGCTAGCCAGAAAAGCATTAAGATGGAATATTTACCAAATGTCTATCAGGGAAGAAGTGTTCGATGGGATTCTTTGACTAAAATCGTTGCAGAGAAATACTGAATGTCACTCAGAAATTTCCACATGATGCTACAAACCAATATTAATCAATGACTGTCAGTCAAACGATGATCTCGAATTTGCATTTGGTCATAAATCCCTGCGTTTGTATAAGCAAATTGTCATAAGAAATTAAGTCAATAAATATTTTATCATATTAAGATGTACACAGAGTCAGTTATGATGTGCTATTTCATTTCTTGAGTACGTCGAATGAATATGCTTGTTGATTTTTCCGTCTGCTGGACTTGCATTTCAGTCGACTAATCAATTCTTTTAATTTACCCAGAAGTGCTTTCATTTGACCAAATATGATTTCAGTTCTCTTATCTGATCAACATTCTTATAGAAATGAGAGAAGTCAATGGTTTTCTATGTGACACCTGAATTTTCAAAATAAGAGATTAATTAAATTATTTAATTTAAAAAAAATAGAGAATGATATTATTTTGAGAATTTCAATGTAAGTATTGGGATTAAATTGCTATGAATTAAGTTTATTGGAGATTAAAGTGAAGGACGTAAAATGAAAACTCTTGAAATAAGAATGATGTAAGGATGATGTCATCTATGACATAAGCGATGAGGTAAGCATGATATAAGTGAGGATGTGAAATGACTAAACTACCCTTGGCTTTTTGGAGAATCCACTCATGGTAAAATTACTATTTTGTCCATCTTATATATTAAGAAACCAAAATATTTTTCCATACTACTCATTTTGCCGGCCAAAGTTTTAGAGAGAGAGAAGTTCTTTGTGCTCCTAAGCTTTAGCGAGAGAAAGAGAAATGAAGCAAAGGCTTAGCTCATCCAAGCTTGAAGAGATGCTTGATCAAAGTACATAACTCTAAACCCTAGCTTAAGGTTATAATTTTTATTCATGGATGATGGTTATTTAGTTGGAATTATATGGAATTCATGTGTATTAGAGGTGTAATTGTGTTTAAGTTGGTTTTTTGGTATATGCTGAAAAATGAAATTTGGTCACTGGTTACTGTTTATAAAATACATGAAAATTAATTGACTTGTCAAATGGACTTGAAGAGTTTGTGGAAGTACTTTGATATGTGTAGATTATGTTCACTAATTTTTGTAATTTTTGGAGTTGATTTAGTATTTTAATAAATTGGCCAAAGTGGACTGTAGTAGCTTCTCGTAGAGAAACTGAGATTGTGCTCCAATTTCAAAAAGTCATATCTCCTTTATTATAAGTCTAAATTGAGTTATTCAAGAGTCCATACGTAGATAACTAAGTCTAGTTTCTGGAAACAATGGTCATGTTAACACAAGATTTGTAAAGAATAAGTTATACCTGTTTAAGTATAAAGGGTGCAGAAACAGAGTAATTAGATTTTCAGTCAACTTTGAAAATCTATGGAAACTTGTGTATTTCTTGCAAATTCATGAAACTTTTTATGAAGATACTTGGACATGTTTATAGTCTTTATAGAAAATTTTATAATTTTTTGAGGTCATTTTAATAATTTTATAAAATTTCCTAAGTACGCTGCTGTAAGCCCATTACATAGTATAATTTTTTGGAAAAGTCCCAACTTTAAAAAGTCATAACTTCTTCATAAATCAATGGAACGAAGTCATTCTTAAATCTATATAAAATCTGAAAGTGTAGTTTTTGGAAAAAATAGGTGCGTCAATAAGCGGTCTATGACATAGAAGTTATACAGACTTAAGTGCTATTGAGCCAATAAACTGGAAATGGTCATTAGTTGGAAAAGCTGGTTAACAAAGTTGTAAGGGCTAAGGCCCGACTAATTCACTAAAGATTATAGGAACCTATTTAAAGGTCAGAAAAGGATTTGAGTTTAATTAGAGCGAAAACGAAGAAAACGAACACAAAGACGAAAACAAGAACGAAAACGGAAACGGAAGCAATAAACGACAAAGCACGTTTAGGAGTAAGTTTAAAGCGTAGCGAGACAAGTGCATTCTTTCACTCTTTTTTACATAAAGTTTTATTGCTTTCATGTGCATGCTTTAATTGTCGTAAATGTGTGAATTGTAAGTAGCATTGATTGGTGTGAATGCATGAACTTATTCGTTGTGCATAGAACACTGCATATAGTTTTGAAAAATGTTTTGAAAAAGGTATTAGATCGCTTTGAAAAAGATGCATACTTATGAAATGAAACCTAAATAAAATAATGGGAAGTTCAGTAGACAAATCAGATTGGACAAATGCACTTCTGTGAGTTCAGTCGGTTGAACAAGACTGGACAAATGTGTGGGTTCAATAGATTGAATAAGAATGGGCAAATGTGTGAAATGAAACGTAATATGAGAAATGTAGGGAACAAATGCACTGCATGTTTTCATGAGAAAAATAGGAATCAAGTCCATTGGATGTTTTGAAGAAATGAATTCGTTATGAATACATTGAAAATATTTTGAAAAGATTCTGTTATAAAATTTTGTACTTCAATATTTAAAAAGATGTACTTGCTAAATATTAGTTGCTCATTCTTGTTATGGTTTAAATGCTTTTGCATTTAGATAATTCGGTAAACAAACAAGACATTGAGACGGAATTGAGAATTTGCCTAATCCGAGGAAAAGGTGGAACGGATTGGTGTATTATTATTATTTGAAAAGAACATGTTGTAATTTATATTTACTTCCGCTGCATCGTAACAAAGCATAGTAAATTGTTTAAATTATTGGATATGGAAATTAATGTATTTTTTGACACCTAGTAAAAATGAATAATAGTTGAACAAAAAATCGAAGTGTCACATTCTACAAATGGTACCGGACTCCGATCACCTAGTGATGATGCATGTGAGTCTTGAACGATGAATGGGAGAGCCTGCGCGTCACATAAAAAATTAATATATATATATATATATATATATATATATATATATCTTTGAAAATTCAAATTGACCCAAAAAGTTAAATAAGTATATTAACCCTACTTATAACTCCCTTGCAATTGTAACTCTCGGCAAGACCACACGCTATTAGGAAAGTAGAAACTGGACATTATATGTGTGTTTCTATATCTGTGTGGTGGTTTATAGCACTCATACGTTGACTTGCAGTGCCGGCTTTGTATTGATTAATAGGATTAGTTTTTAGTTTTCCAAAAAAATGTTCATACTAAATTTTGAAGCTGTCTACATGTGGGATTCCTTTGACATTTTGGGACAAGAATTTTGACAAACTTATTATATTTACAAATTGCGTACATCAGGAAAATTGATTACATCAATTATACGAAACCACAACACTACTGATTCAACACATGCAACTTCAGTGAAGTCAAAAGGCCGCACATGTACTCTGTATCTAGGCATTGCTAAACACTAGTGGTGTTTGAATTATTATTATTATTATCATCATCATCATCATCATTATTATCATCATCATCATCATCATCATCATCATTATTTAAACATAGACACAGCATGTCCCAATCAATGAGTCTGGAACAGAATCGTTGACTAAAATAAGTAAATAACAAAACCCAGCAGTGACCCTGTGATTCCAGCAGAGACCATGTGATTAACAACATTACATCCCGGTTGAGTTATCGAATAACTATTCGCATATGGTCCATGTAAACAGAGGCTGTCGAATTTTTGTTTGTTTTTGTTTTTGCTATATGTGAAAAAATGAACCAACGCGAGCACGTGACACTAATTAGCTAACAAACACGTCTGGCGTTGTTTGAATTAATATACATTTTTATATATAATTTTTAAAATAATGCATTTGTGTTTATAAAAATTAGATAATATCAAATTATATAAATCATGTAACACTTTTGCATAAATAGGTCAACGGATACAACTTTGATTTTGGCCAATTGATCAAGAAAATCAGTCGATTATCAACTAAAGTTCGATGTTCGTAGAAGACTAAGGACTTCGCCAGTTCTAATGGTGATTGAATCTCTTGTTAGGTCACATACTAAGTCAGGTTACTATTTTTGAGTGTAAATATGAAGGATCAGCCAAATGAGTTCTCAATAAAATTGAATTTTAAAACATCATATTTGTTTATAAATGTTGAAGAAAGCTTATCATAGATGTTTGTTACTATTAAATAACTGTTATCATCCACTTTAAGACAAAAAAAAATCAACTAATCAATCTTTGTTGGAAATCTCCAACACGATAGTAATCAAACTTATCACTTCACAATTAATACATTGTTCTTTCGAGTTCTCCTAGTATAATGCTTACCAGAAATATAAATGGGCATACATTTGAGAGTATTGAGACCAAGTTAGACTTCAAACTCAATGGTCAATCTGTTCCATCAACCCAATAATAAAAAGTCAAATACCAACAAAAAAAAAAAATCTATTTTTCAAATGATTTTAGATGTACGAGATTCAGATGAATGTATGTAGAGATCCAAAGGGACTATAATTACAACTGATGTCCATGCATTTGCCAATCTGATACATAAATCAAAATATAGGTTACATACATCCGTTACATTCTTTACGAAGGAACTGGGAACTCAACAAGGACAACCTCACCTTAAAGAAAGAAAGAAAAAGAAAAAGGCCGACCCACAAAACAGGTACGAACTAGCCCAATGTCTGGATTACTGACTACCAATATGGTTACAAGCAGGGCTTATAAACGTAAAAGAACTTGGCCCAAAATAATAAACGGGCCCTTATTCATTATACTAAAGTCCATTTAACCCAAATCTGGATGGAAAATAAAATTAAAAAATTACATAATTAATAATCACTCCGTCTCAAAAAAAAAAAAAAAAGACTAAATCACATAATATATGTAAATTAAGAAACACTACTTTAAAAGTGAGAAAATCATTCTACACCATATAAAATTTGTTTTCTTCCCATAAAACTATTATTCTTTAAATATACACTACATATTTTTCTTAATTTACGTGTTTAGTCTTTCAAATTTGGACAACAAAAAATATGTCTTAAGTTTTAGAATTTGAGACAGAAAGAGAGTACTTAAGAGGAAGTTAAATATAATTATAAATACAATCAAATGTGCATAAAATAACAACCAATTGATAAGAAAATGTGGTTAGTTCGGATGATACCGGACACAACTTTGGTCAATTTTCATGCTAACTAAGATAATTAATATTTGTAGGAATTCAAATACTCCGTACAACCATATCTTGCTAACTAAGATAAGAATAAATAGATTTGATAAAATTACAGAGAATGATATCCAACACCAAGTGTTACACGACCAAAAGGTAAAGGTCCAACTCAGATCCTATGCAAATCCAACTCAGACCAAAAATTAGTGGTACGTTCAAAAGGGACTTGATTTACAAATAAGGAACTCGTCTGTTTGGTTCCTTTTTGTTTGCTTTTCATGTTTCCAAGTTCCTTAAAGCAGAAGAAAAAATGTACAAAAGTGTACCAAGCGATGTATGCTTTCAGTTGCCACGAGAAGATGAAAAGGTAAAATTATATTTCCTCATTTTTACAAAATGATTTCTAGGTTTTTCAATAGAAAAAGAGTTCATTCCTCAATAAGGGTAGCACAAAATGATATCAATATCGCAATTTCACAATTATATATTTATGATTATCTACATAATAAGTGGCGAAACTACACAGACCTTATGGTGAACTGTAGTCCACCTTAAAAATATTAGTAATAGAACAAAATTCAAGTCCAAATATAAATAGTCCACCTTATTATTTTGAACAAATTTTTTATATTAGTATTACCAAAATCTAAGTCCAAATTTTATTCATGTTTTTTATAAATAAATATGTACGTAACACAGTCCAACTCATTTAACTCATCACAAGCAAAATAATACAATACAGATCGGTCTATTTCTTTTGCTTTCTTATTTCCGACTTGAAGATTTCTCCCTCTATTTTTTGTCTTCAAAATTTTTAGCACCCCTTAAGATAAATTGCTGGTTTCGCCACTATAAATAATCATTAAATCTACTACTAAAACCAATACAACTGAATTATGATTTTTCAGTTAGGCTAGTGATGGACCAAAAATGCTTTTGAGGCGGTGAATTGAGACTTACTTGGATCTCTTGGCTGTTATGTACCATTTCCCTTTGTAAAGACATAATGCAAATGATAGGTTTAGTTAGATGATAGGGTTGACCAAACGGTAATGAACTCCTAAATAAGTAATGAAAATTTGGCATGACCTTTGTTGGGGCAGCTCTAACCTGCGATCAAATTCAAACCTTTTTCCAGCTGGGCACACGTCAACGGGGAGCAAACAAACCTAAAATATGAGAAACACGAGGGGGGTGTTCCCTCGTTCCCCTCTCCGATGCTTAAGTTAGCAAGGATAAGATAATAATCTGATCATTGAGTGGAGAGGGAAGGGGTTACGGAGTATTTTTGTGGAGTTTTGGAGAGTGTATACTATTCTGGTTAGTTTACCGGTGAGTTGCAGAGTATTGGCTCTCGTGTTTTGGGTAGAGTAGTAGTAAGAATGGTGTCCGAAAAAGTCCCGTCCAGAAGTCCCCCTTTCATGTGTGTAGTATGGGGTATTTGTAGTCTTTCTGTCCTAACCCGCAACCCAATAAAGTAGGCATGGTGCGCCTGCTATCAATTGACAGCAGGTGCGGCGTGCTTCCTTTGAGTTGACAGGGCTGCAGGGTTAGGCGGCTGATTTGACACCGTCTGGGAACTTGCTTTTTGGCCTTCAGCCGCTGGGCCCGAACCAGGCAAGGCCAAGCATGTTCGATGGGGCTGAATGGACCTGCTACCTGGGTAGGCCGAGGCCAAAGACTGGGAGCTCCTGATGGTGAGGGTTTGGACGGACCGATGGGGGTGCGAAGACCTTAGGAGGCCGACTGGCCGCTGCTTTGCGCTTTCTGGAAGCCGAGCGCCGAGGGCCGATCCTTCTTCGAGCCAGGCAGGGCTGAGCCTTGGGGATGGCCGACAGGATATGCTGCTTTGTCATGTTGGCACACGAGCATTAGACTGCCATATTGGATGCCACGTTGCCCTAATTAGGGTCAAGGTGGAAACCCTAACCCTATTTTAGGACGATCCCCATCAATGCCCCCAGTCCAGTGGGGTACTTTAGTGCGCCGTCGGGCTCTGAGTCCGATTGTCCCTTAATTAGCTGGGATGGAAGTTAGCCAGGCAGGACCCAGGCCACTTGGAGGGGTCTTGGTTGCGTATCATTTTGAATTTTTTGCCTGCGTGTGTGCGCCTTTTCAGAGCATTTAATGAGGCATCAGTTCGCATGTCTCCTAATGCCAGTAATTATGGCGTGATAATTGCTTTTTGGATGGTGCGATACAATTATCAACTAGTGACCGTTGGACTTCCAAGGGGGAACCCTAACCTTCGGGTTAGGGTGCTATAAAGAGAAGGTCTAGTGCCCTTCGTTTTCATTTTGACTTTTGAAATTTGCAGTGCTTCCCAAAGGAATCCTTGCGTCGCCGGAGATCTCAAATCTTCAAGTTTTTTACCAAGTAAGCCATCCTTCAACTCTCACTTTTTCCCGTTTTAGCTTCCTTCAGATCCGGTTAGATGGCCCAAGATAGGACCTTTGAGGTGGTGAATGTTGTTGAGGATGAGGCGACGGTGATGGAGTTTGCCGCGGACCTTGGTGGGTCCCGTTTGCTAGAGACGGCGGGGCCCAGTAGTAAGGTGGTGACTCCGGCGAGGGACTTGCCTGAGGATGAGGCAACTCCCAGTGAGGTGGACAGTGGCGAGGCTGATGCGGCAAGTAGCTCTTGGAACGAGGTGGAGGACCTCGGTGGAGAAGCGGAGTATGGGGATCGGGTCAGCCACCTAGACTGTAACATGCCAAATACGCTGACTTGCCGCCGATTAGAGGCGATTGTGGAGGAGTATTAGATCCCTGCGAAGTATGGGGTTAGACTCCCGAAGGCGGGGGAGTACCTGTACAGTAGGCCAAAGGGACTCTGGGTTGGAGTTAGTGAGTATCACCTGAGGTGAGGCCTCAGGTTTCCAGTTCACCAGTTCATCCACAATCTCCTGACCTTGTTGGGGGTTGGCCTGGGCCAGCTGACCCCTAACTCATACGTCCAGGTGATGGGATTTTTGGCTCAATGCCACCATATGGGTGTGGAGGTCCAACCGGACTTCTTCTGGCACACCTTCTCTGTCGCCCGCTCGGAGGCTTCTTTCTGGTCAATCAACAAGAAGCCGAGGAGGGAGAAGTGGATCGCCCCGGCGTTGAAGCACAAGAAGTGGAAGTTAGAGTGGTTCTTCGTCGTCCGAGACGATCTGGCCGTGCTGCCCGGGTCGGGAAGGTCGTGCAAGGTGGTATACCATGCGCCGGTGCAGCTGACCGAGAGGACCTTGGAGGAGTATGGGTTATTCCTAACGTAGGAAAAGGGGGAAGCCCCTAGCCGTACACCGTGGTCCGGGACAACTCTTGGCTGATAGAACACGGATGTAGGTTTAGAAGCTTTCCTTTGTTTGTGTTTCTACTTTTTCGTCCGGCTCGGTCGTCTAACCTTATGTTTGTGTTTTGCAGGTGTTGACGAGATGTTTGTCCGGGCGCAGCGATTGGCCCAGGAGAAGGCCAAGGCCAAGGGGACTTCAGGGTCGTCCGCTAAGGCTGTTCCGGAGAAGCCGAGCTCTGCTGGGGTAGTGATCAGGCTGCGGCTGGTCCCTAAGGCCGCCTCTAGTGGTGGTTCGGTTCAAGCGGCGGGGCCGGCCAACTAGGGTAAAGCGTCCGTGGTCTGCCACTTGAAGCTAACCGGGATGGGGAAGCCGGTTGCCGCTGCTGCGGGGAGGGCCCCGGCCACGAAGAGGCCCACTGAGGAGCAGGGCTTCCCTGAGATGGGTGCGGCCCAGAAGAAGCCAAAGCCTTCCGGTGGGGCCGATATGGTGAATGTTTTGTCAGTTCCTGCCGGAAGCTCGATGCTGGATGGCAATCGAGGGAAGGCGGCCATTAAGGCTCTCTTGAAGAATTTGCCGCTGGAAGGGGACCGGGAGGAGACCGACTCAACCCCTTACCAAGATTGCGCCCTAAACGGGTCCTTCAAGATGGTCCAGGTAATTTATTATTCCTTGTGCTTTCAACAGTTGTTTGTCGTTCTTTTATGAAACCCTAACTCTATTTTAGGATGATCCCCATCAGCCTTCATTTCAGATTCGGATTCGAATTCGGATTTGAAACCATGCAAACTTTTTTGGTATACTAACATATAATTTATTATGAGATTACCTAGACACGAATTTGCCATTATAAAAATTTAAAAAAAAATTAGATGGTAGGGTCATAAAGTGCGTATTGTCCTATGATCGAATACACTAACTTCGGAAGTACTAATTAGAAATTACTACGAGTATCATTATATATGATCAAATGTTCCGACTACTGCTATAAAAACAGTCACTTGGCACGCTAAAAGCCTCAGTTTTTCAGATTCTCCCAATTTTTCGTTGAACTACTTATGCTTCTTCATATTCCCAACCAATCACTAGACATTACCTTCAGATTGCAGACTTCATTTTGCTCTAAGAAATGACTCGTCCACAAATCTTCAAAACCAATTTTGATATCTATTGCTGGTTTATTCAGGTTGCAGTTGTGATAACCTTGTCCTGTCTTGTAATATGGCGAAGTCTAATCCCAAAACGTCCCAATTTCACAGCCACGGACATATTCATTCCAACCTCACTTGACCAGAATTCGACACTACCACAAAACGCAACTTTCCATAACATTTCTCTCATTTTCAACTTCAAAATCACAAACCGCAACAAAGGTATAGGAATTTACTACCACAACATTTACTTGACATTGTTTTGCAGTAATTTCGTTGTTGGGACGAATTCCATGCCGTCTTTCTACCAAGGCCACAAGGATGTTACTTTGCTTGAAGTACTAATAAGTGTTGATCATAAGCTCTGCATAGGAGTTCCAACTGGGCATATAGATCTGAAGGTGTCTGCAAAGACTGCTGTTATATATGAATATACCATATTTAGATGTAAGACAAGGCATCGTCGATTGGCTTACGAAGGATACGTGGGACTAAATCAAAATGGAAGCATAACAGGGAAGAATATAGAGCTACACAGGATAGCGAAGTCGATGAAGAATTAAAATTAAAGTTTTTATGGATAATTTTCAGTCAGTTTTCTTTTTGTTTTTCCCTTTTTTTTTCACTGGTATTTTGATATATATACTTGTAATATTTCTTACGAGACGAACTCATGTTCAGGGTATCAATACTAGCACACTTGCAATACAAGGACTTAAAAAAAGCTTTGATAAGAGTTACCAGACAATTTTACTGACCTAACAAGCCTACCCAATTTAGCGAACTCGAAGTCTCTTTTTGGCACAACTTACTTCATGAGTTTATGAAAATTTGAAAACGCTAATCAATATGTACTTTTTTTTTTGTAGTTTATAGCTTATTTAAGTTAATAAATAAACTTAAAACTATTTTGAAAGAAATTGTGACTACAGTGCCTCTAGCAAGATATTGTTATCATATACATTTACATGAGATTATTTCAAATGCTAGATGTTTTGATCATTTAATAAAAAGTTAACCAATTTTGTGCAGAACTAACTTTAGAGTAGTAACAAAAAAAATATAAAATGCTATATTAGTTCCAGATTAAGTTAAATATGGTTATTTCTTTTTGGTACTTTCAAATTTTAGAGAGAGATTTTTATTTTACCATAATAAACATCATGATATTCATAATTTATTATTTTATTATAAATGTAAACAAAATTTGACACCATTCCTTTAAAAAAAAATCTTTTTGTTTTATGAAGGATACGTTGGACTAAGTCAAAATGGAAGCATAAAAGGGAAGAATATAGAGCTACACAACACAACGAATAGGAGTGTAAACGAGTTAAATCGAGTTAAATATTGACATCCTCAGATTCTACTTGTATATTGAACAAACTTGAAATAAAATTTGTATATGTCTCGTTTAGCTCTATCGAATCAAGACTGAATACGAATCGAACCCGGATAATTTGAAGTTTTCAAGCGAGACCATTGAACATCAATACAAAAAAATAATTTGACAAGGTCCAAATAATTTATCAAACTTTAAAATGTGCTCATATTCTATTCGTTAATATTTCGAATCGAGCTCAAATGGAGTTTTTTACCGAGCGATCTCAAATAAATCTCGAACAGTTTGGTTCTATTTACAGCCTTAACAGCGAAGTCGATGAAGAATTAAAATTAAAGTTTGTATAGATAATTTCGGTCAGTTTTCTTTTTGTTTTTCCTTTTTTTTCCACTGTAATTTTGATATATATACTTGTAATATTTCTTATGAGCCGAACTCGTGTTCAGTGTATCAATACTAGCACACTTGCAATATAAGAACTTAAAACAAGCTTTGACAACAGCTACCAGATAATTTTACTGACCTCACAAGCCTCGTTTTGTTACTAATCTTACGTTTGGTTCGCATTCTTTAAAGAAAATGAATATAATGAAATTTTACATAAAAATTGAGTGGTGGTTGGAATGAAATGCATTGTTAGTCTTAAAATTTCTGTTAAAAATGAAGAATATGTGGGAATAAAAAGTGAATGTTAATTCCTTTTGGAGGAGGTGAATTTCATACATTCTATTTCTATCTTCATTTTCAAATTAAATTATAGTGCTAGTTAACAATTGCATTCCAATCGCCACTCAATTTTAATGCAAAATTTCATTTCACTCATTTTTTTGCAAGAAATAAAAATCAAACTCAACATAATATTCCTTGTTTCGCAAACTCTTAAATTTAGCTGGCAAGATATTGTTGGGTAAAACATGTATCACATTGACATCATATATAATTTATATAAGGTCATTTCAAATACAAAATATTTTGATCATTTAATAAATATTTAAGCTAAGTTTGAGGAGGACCAACAATATCTATTCCTAAAAAAAATTTCTTTTGAAATACCTTTTCATGTAAAAGATTCTAGTAAACCTTTTTCCAAAACCTTTTTCAAAATCTTTCACAATATCCATTCCTAAGAAAATTGTTTTCAAAACACCTTTTTAAGTAAAAGATTCTAGTAAAAATCTATTTATAAAAACCTTCGTTTTTCTTAAGCCACCTATGAGAACACTGGTTTTCGAGACCTAATTTTAGGTCTAATGAATTTTAGTTCTCCTAATAGTTTTGAGCTTGAAATCATAGAGTAGCCATCTTATTCTTAAAAAACAAGAAAATCTAATGAACTAATCCACAAAAATCAACAAATTTGAGTTCGGGGACTTGGTTATGAATTATGAAAGCTCCTATTATTCGACACCTAATTCGCCCTAGGGAAACATAGGTCACCCCATTTATTGCCTATTTATTTTTATTGCTTGACTATGTGGGAAGAATCCAATTAAGCTCACACAAAGCATATTTTTATTTTTATTTATTTTGGTTTGTAGATAAGAAAAAAAAAAGGTTTTGAAAAAGGTTTGGGAAAATAATATTTAAGTTGTAAAAAAAAATTGAAATAGGTTTTGGAAAATAATAAATAAGTTGTTAAAAAGATATTGAAAAGAAAATAGAAAAGTCGATCCACCTATATACTTGACCAAGTGACCGGTTTGAATCCATGTAGTTTTTAATGTTAGGTCTTATTTGAAAATAGGTCGCAATTGGATCATAGATAATATTATATAATCAAATACTCAAAACGAACTCGAGTTTTGACTTTAAAAATCACATTTTAAAAATTAGTCTCCAAACGTTTTTTGTGTTTGGAAATAAATTTGTAATTAAATTTATGAAACTTGACATTTGAAAACCAATTTGGAAAATAATTAATAAAATTTGAAAATTTGCCTTCAGTTTTGGAAGACATGAATTTAATAAAAATTAGTTTAATATAATTGAATAATTGAGTGAAACTATTTACAATTTACAATTATGTCACTAATAAGAAGATTTTAATACTTATATTTTGATATATTTTACTCTTAATTTTCCTTAATTTGCTTAATTAGTTCAATCAGAAGTGTTTATATTTGTTATATTTCTAGTTTGAATTTCTACTCCTTATTTAGACTTTATTTTGTAGATTTTTGGACCTATTTGGATGTTATTTTAAGCTAAAAATGGACAATGGGAGAATCCTGAATGAACTAGGACAAAGCTGTAAATAAAGGGAAGCAAAAGATGGATTTCAGCAGTTCCCCCGACCGTGGGAGGTGAAGTACACAAATTCTGGTTTATTTTGCCAATTTGGGCTTGGAGGACATGAAGCAGACGTTTTAATAAGCATTTTTATTTAGAACCAAGAGCTGTAGACTAGCATATAAATAGAATGCACCCATGTATTATTAGGATGATCAGTATTATTAGGTTTTCATAGTTAGTGACAACTTTGTAAAGACAATTCTCGGTGGAAGGTTTTCCAACGCAAGGTGGAAGCTTTATCATTCGGGTGACTTATGAGTTTGATTTCCTTTAACTTTTATCTTTCGTTTTTCAATTTAATTATGTTCTAAATACTCTTGCACTAAGATTAGATGGAACCTACCCATGATTAATTAAAGTTTTCATTTTTATCATGTGTTATTGTGAATTTATATTATTGTGAGTTGTGTATAATGATTTTAATACTTCTAGATACTTGATCAATATTTAGATGATATTTATCATATAGTTGAAGGACTGAGACGTGAAGACTAGTGAGTGCAAATTGATACACAACCATAAATTAAACTTTGCTAGAGATAGTTCAAGGTAGTTTATGAAGTTTCAGTAGTAATTACACTAAAGGTTAATGAATCAGGAAATTTTCAAAAAATGTAATGCTTTTCAATTTATTTAAATTTCACATGGAGACTGACTGATAATTGAATTAGGGATGCTATAACTAAAGATAGAGTAGAAAACTAAAATTGGGAAATTCTACTGTCACAACGGATAAATTCTATAACCTGCATGATAAATTGATTAACTTTGATTATGAATGGGCATGAGAAGTCGAAATCTTAGTACTACTTTCTTTCATTGGTAAAATCCAAATTTAATTGGTTTCATTTAGTAATTAATTGAGTAGTTAATTAATATAAAAACCCAAATCTTTATCATTTTGTTATATAAGAAAAATAATTAATATAGTATTGATATCTTTATACTATAATTTGATTATGTACACTTGCACATCCACGACCAGTCACTAAGACTTTGAATTTGAAAAACCTTGTTAACATAGACCGGTGTGATTATAATACGTCCATTTATTTGACACATAATTATCCATGGTGATGACTCAAACCAAATCAAAAAGATTGTTTTTAGATTTTTATGTATTTGAAAACTATATATATATATAAGAAACATATCAATTTAATTTATAATTTTTCTGATTAAAGTGTGACATCATAATCTATTTGAAAACTCAAACATGACTTCTAGCATAAATCTTAATTGTCATGGCAACCCTAATCACAAACGATTAATAATTAAACAATGAAAACATGTTTAGATTAGATTCGTATGAACATATAAGTTAGACCAATCAATCAACTAACCAAACAAGTCATTGAACTATGATTATAGCATAAAAACAAAAACTAGATACGTAAGAGATTAAGATAGACAAGCTAGAGTTTAGAAAAGTAACTTTTTTTATTGGTTACGATGATGTAGAGGAAGAGCTTCGAAACAAGCTCTAGAACATTACAAACGGATGCTCCTAGCTTGATATACGATTTTTTAAAATAAAAAGGTCGTCTAATGGCTTTGGAGAGTATCTATCTTTAAGGTAGTTGCTAGAAAGAATGAATTTTAGGCTTGATAAAAGGCTATATTTATAGTCTCTCATGTCCTGCGGGTGAAGTTAAGTTGTATGGGCCGGACTCGGGTCGGATTAGAGTTAGAAATTCTAAAATCTATTAGAATTTACAAAGTTTGACAAACATTAATTGTTGAGTTTGTGACAAAATTAATGTCATAAATAATTAGAATTAATAGTTGATGTTAAAAGAAAATTTGTAAATCTCTGTGAGAGTTTCCAACGATTCAAGAATCATAAAATTCTATTAAGAATTGAAAGAGATATATGTTTCAAAGTGGGTGTGTTAGAAAGCATTTATGAACCAATTAAAAAATATTAAATGTTTTGTCCCCACATTGGAAACACAATAAACTATTCACTAGTTTATAAGTATGAATGCATCAAGTACTTTCAAATTAGAAGTAAAGGGAATGCAAGATATGGAAAGACAAAGTAAGGCAATACGGGAGTCGGACATCAAGGGCACAAACATCTGCAACTCTGGTGAGTCGGACATCAAGGGCGCAAACATCTGGCCTGCGCAATTGGCGCTTTTAGGCACACTTTGCACTTCATGACAAAAGGACACAACTTTTCATTATTTCTTTTTATTTTTTTTGCTACAGAATTAATGAATAGGTGTATTTTTCATGGCAAAAGGACACAACTCTTCATTATTTCTTTTTATTTTTTCTGCTGCAGAATTAATGAAGAGGTGTATCTCTTCATGGTGGTGAGTCGGACATCAAGGGTGCAAACATCTAACCTGCGCAATTGGCGCTTTTAGGCACACTTTGCACTTCATAACAAAAGGACACAACTCTTCATTATTTCTTTTTATTTTTTTTGCTGCAGAATTAATGAAGAGTTGTATCTCTTCATGGCAAAATGACACAACTCCGGCATACTTTGCACTTCATGACAAAAGGACACAACTCTTCATTATTTCTTTTTATTTTTTCTACTGCAGAATTAATGAAGAGGTGTATCTCTTCATGGCAAAAAGACGCAAACATCTGGCCTGCGCAATTGGCGCTTTTAGGCACACTTTACACTTCATGACAAAAGGACACAACTCTTCATTATTATTTTTTTATTTTTTCTACTGCAGAATTAATGAAGAGGTATATCTCTTCATGGCAAAAGAACACAACTCCGACACACTTTGCACTTCATGACAAAAGGACACAACTATTCATTATTTCTTTTTATTTTTTCTGCTGCAGAATTAATGAAGATGTGTATATTTTCATGGCAAAATGACACAACTCCGGCCTTCGCAATTGGCGCTTTTAGGCACACTTTGCACTTCATGACAAAAGGACACAACTCTTCATTATTTATTTTTATTTTTTCTGCTGCAGAATTAATGAAGAGGTGTATCTTTTCATGGCAAAAGGACACAATTCCTTTTTGCTGAACCATTGCAACCAGTGGCTGAATCAATAAACCTATTTGGATACTATAAATAAGCACTGCCTGTATTCATTTTCAATACTTCAATTTCGAGTTTCATTCTCTCTGTATTTTCTCTCTAAAATATTCTACAAATACAACTTTTGATTAATTAACAAATCTGTATTTCTAAGTAATATAACAGATTACATTCTGGTACCTATTTTATCATGGGAGGCATTTCGTCAGGCTCAGTGCAACAATTTGTCTTAAGGAAAAAGTAACCATCACTTGACTTAAGTCATTTAACCAAAGTTCATTTGCAGCAGTTCAACATCAACACAAGGTATATCAACAACATATTTCCAACAAAATCGAGATAAAAATAAAATAAAATAAATTTCACATAGGGTGCACATAGTACCGAACGGTACTGCTTGCAAATTTGATAAGTTTTTAGGATCACGGGTAGTACTGGATGATATTTTTTGCTTTTTGACCTGAAATTTTATTTTATTTTATTTTTTATAATTTGGCCCGCGCTGCATTCTAGATTTTTCAATTCATCATCTTTTGGCATGTAGCAGGTCCCATAATTCCAAATAATTTGAAAGTTCTGGTAAATACAAGATCAGAGTGTCAGAAAACTGAAGTTCTCAACGAGACGACTAACCTTATTCCATTCGATTTTCTAGGGGAAAATCTAATGAGGCTAGGGTATTGTTAGGGTTTCAATGGTTTGTCTATACCATTTCTAATATTAGATTGGAGAGAGTATATAACTTATAAAAAATATACTTATTTCACACTATTATGATAATGATGCTCCGCCGCCTTAAATCAAAAGGTATATCCCCATACCGTTAATTGCTAATTGCAAATTAAGCTTTTGTTGCCACCCCAAATAAATGACAAATCAATTTATATGTAAAATTCATGTTGTTTATATTATATAAACCTTAAAATTAATTATATAAAAAAAAGATGAACAAATTTTATTCTCTCTTTTTCTAATATATAAAATCTTTACGATTTGTGTGTGATGTCATAATTTAACTAAAACTTTTATATTCTAATTTTTTTAATGTAATATTATAGAATTTAACCAATAGCTCGTTTAAGAAGATAAAATATATTATCACTTTGTAAATGTCTAGAAAAAAAAACTAAAAATGATTGTGTAAGCGGTTTACACATGCAATTCAAGGATATAGTGAGGGAAGCTCCTTGAAAGTATTGTTGTCACGATATTTAATATCCTTAGCATAAACTGTGATGAGCTTAAGATCGTTTTTTTCATTGTATTCAGATTAGAGCTATATATTGTTCGAAGAGTGACACAAACACTTGTCAATCATATGTTTAGCATGATAACAGAAGAATACCTTCCTTTGTTCAGTATATACCCTCCATAACCAGACTAGCTACTTTAAGCGCAAAACATGAGACCCACAACTTCCATATAAATACCTTCCTTTGTTCAGTATTATTCTTGTTAGAGACATATTACTAAGTTAGCTAGCAAAAATTACATAATGAAATACCTGACTTAAGTCTATGTTTGGCTTGCCACACGAAAGTAAATAACCACGCAAGTATCAAGATGTGCTAAGAACACATCAAAGTGTTTTGGGAGGGCTAAAGACACTCATTAATTGTTTAAGAGTTGCAACAAAATAATGTCCTTTTTTTTTAATTATTTTTTTTATTATTTATTCTGTTTTTCGTTTGCGCGGGGAGGGAGATTGGTTAAACTAATTATTAATTTAGTGATGAACACTAAAATGGGAAAATTATTTATTATGTAAAAATATCTACACTTCCCGTATTCTATTATCATTTTTAGGGGGAAAAAATTGCAAAAAGTTAGAAAAAAAGGGTACGTTGTTGGCCAAAAATTAAAAACAGATAAACGGATCCATTATAAATTTGTTATTTGGTTTTTTATCTGACCACTTTAAATTATCATATTTCTATCACATTAGTATATACTTTTGAGTTGGTAGTTCCAAACATAGAGCTCAAGTAACATTAACACAGAACAAACCAACAACCTGAGGAAAATAATAATTTTATTAATTTGCAGGAATCAATAGTGTTGAAAGTAATGTTGTATATTGAATCACACTGTATAATGTACAAAAGAGACCTATTTATATAGGCTAGTAATACA
>JAUMHB010089031.1:0-11318 GCA_032359685.1 Pittosporum tobira
TAGTATTTTGGAAGGATTGGTAGTATTTCAGAAGGAGTTGACATTTGATGCAACTGTAATGACTTGGTGTTTTGTGTAATGGTGCTTTATGTAATGGACCTATAATGACAGTTGGTATTTTGTGTAATGGTGTTTTGTGTAATGGTGTTTTATGGACTATAGCTGCAAGCGATTTTAACAACATGTCGTATAAGGAGATAACAAGTGAAGCCTATGCTGTTTGGTATTATTTTTTGAATTTTAGAAACATTAGAAACTGGGCAAACATACACTGAATGTTTGGCATTATTTTTTTAATTTTAGAAGTTTCGTGTGCAAATATTTTTTTTGGTAAAAGTTTGGGGTAAAATTTGTAAACAGAACACTAAATGGAGCTGGGCTTCCATCTTCAAATAAAACATACATTGCAAACAAAATAGAGCATCAAAATAAAGTACTTAGAACAAAGCATCAAAATGCCAATTATATTAACTCCTAGTTAATACTTAAACAATACATTAAGACACTAATTACCAACACAATACATGTCCACTTTTGAAAAGATCTCATTTTTTGTAATTCACATTTTATCCTAGCATTTTCCACCACCAATTTCAACAAATCTTCATCTTTTTCTAGCAAAGTTTCATTCTTTAATTTCAAAGCTTAGTCCTTGCTCTTAATGCATCCTTTATTGCTTCTAATGTTGTATATTGAGCTTCCAAATTTTGGATTAATACATGAATCACATCAATAGCTCGATCACACAAAGGAACATCAATCCACTCAAAAAATTGCACCCACTAACTCTTACTCCATGTTCTTCCTATAAAATTGAAATAAATGAAGAATGAAGAAGATTATAAATAACAGGACAGGGATAAAAGGTTACTTACACTCCAATCTGGGCATCCAAGAAATCTTCTTTCAACAATGTTTGTTTTCCAACAACATTTTTGCACAACAAGCTTGCCACGACATACCTGAACAAAATTAACTTGAGCAACTTTTTCTCGTACAAAGTGAAAATTCACTTCAATGTGCTTGGCATGAAATAATAGATTTGCAGCAAGATTGGTACCAACAATATTGTTATATTAGATGATTGGTAGGTCTCGAATGAACAACCCCAACTCTTAAATTTTAGATTGCAACCAAGTGAGTTTCATAACTCGTGTCCGTCAGAGATTTGTATTCAGCTTCTTTGAGAATTGAGCTATGGTGCATTGTTTACGTGAAGACCTCTAGACACCCCATTTTGCAAAATGATATTTCAATACTTAAGTATATCACTTTTGATATTATTTATTTCACTTGATTGTTCTCACTTAACTGCTCGGAGTTAAGAGACCCACTTTATATCAATTCGATCCCCAAAAATCTAGTTTCCTATAATTTTGACTAAGATAATATTTGAGATGAATCCAGGGTTATCCTAAGAATAAGTGGCCACCCAATATTGGTTTTATATGGGAAAACCAACTAAAATATCATGATTAGTTAGTTGAACAATCATAACAAGAAATCAAAGTATTTTTTAGGCTTTCTAGGCACCGTACAGATTCTGAAACCTCACAAACTCCTAAAGCAGTTTGTACTATGAATCTTACAAATTTTCCAAGACTTATGGGTCTATAAATACTCTCTAATCACTCCCATCTCAAAGTTATGTCATATTGGTGAACCCCCATTGTATTTAATATGCGTCATCTTGATAGCGTTCAAATGAAGTTCATCCAGATTTTTAGATTCAACATCTTCAATGAGAATTTATGTAGACAAAGTTTTACTCATAAGATTGAGTTAATTCTTGCACCCCCATGACATGTTGGTGGTCATAACCAACATTGCAATGCTGCAAGTCACATGTATCAAGAACCAGCAACATAGGATGTTGAGATAAATAATTGTCGTATTCTTGTGCAGCCACATAGGAGGCAACCTGTTTATGATGATGACTTTGGAGAAGAAGGACTAATAGATAAAAGGGCATGAAGCACAACAGAGATTAGGATGACTGCCACCTTAAGCTAAAGATCCCTATTTTTAATGGTAATCTAGATATCAAGGCATTTCTCGATTGAGTTTATGAAGTTAAGAGATTTTTTGAGATGATAGACGTAAAGAGGAAAGAAAAGTAAGGATTGTAGTTTAATAAGTTGAAGGGTAGAGCGAATATATAGTGAGAATAGTTGCAGAGTACCTGTCGACATCAAGGAAAACGATTTATTCATTCTTTGTACCACAAGAAACAATTGCAAAAAGGTTGATTTTGCATCCTACTTATCCAAAGATTTTATTCCAACAATATCAAAATTGTATGCAAGGAATGAAGTTTGTTGCAACATATACAAAGGAGTTCTTTCGACTCACCTCGCGTCGTGACTTAATGAACACTCATATATATCAGGTGCCCACATATATAGACTCAAAAGAGATATGAGATAGAGGAACAATAGACTCGAGATATATCAATTGGCTGAAATTCTTCGTTCAAGAACTTACTAGGTTTCAGAGAAGAGATAGATTTAAAAGTTGAAAGATTGCTAGAGAATCTACTAATGAGTAGATAAATAGGGTGAACATGCTCGACCTTCTACTGCAACTTAAAAGAATCAAACTATAGTCCTAGGACCTTCTATGATGACCAACGAACTCAGTAATGTGACAATAACCCCAAGGAGACTAAATCATATGGTAATAAATATTTCAAGTGATCAACAACCTAGACAAAATTCAAGACAATGTTTGCAAAAATTATTTGTAAATGTAACTAATTATGAAGGGGATGACAGTTCTAGATATTGTTTAGATAATGCAGAATTTATAGATGAAGAAGGAGAACATTTTATGGGAGTCATCGGAAAGTTGTTGATTTCAAATCAACTTGAAATAACTCAAAGAAATCAAATATTCCAGCCACTATACTTTGTAAAACATATAATGTGTAAGTTGATTATTGACAATGGAATTTGTGAAAATATTATGAGTCGTACATTATTGAAACATTTGGATTCACCCATCGACCCACACTCCATACCTTATACAATTGGTTGGATCAAGAAAGGGCCTTCTATTCAAGTAATTGAAATTTGTAGCATTCCTATTCAATTGAAAAATTACATAAAGATGAGGTTGTATGTGATGTTATTAGTATGGATGCTTGTCATGTGATACTTGGAAAACCATGGCAACATGATGTTGAGGCTACCCATAAGTGCAGGAAAAATATCTATTTGTTTTGATGAAATGAAAAGAAGATTGCAATACAACTTATTAACATCATAAGCAAAACCAAAATTCCTTTAGTGGAGGAAAAATCCTTTGTATTTGTGTGTAGTCAAAGTGAGTTTCTTTCAGAGCCATAGCCATGGTGAAAGAAGAGACACACTTGAAAGTAGATATCCCCATAAGGATGTTACTATTGTTCGATGAATTTAAGGGGATAATGACTAATGATACACTAAATAAATTATCATTGATTAGAGACATCCAACGCCATATTGATCTTTTCCTAGGTGCAAGTTTTCTTAAGCTTCCTTATAATCGAACGAACTTGAAAGATAGTGAGATACTAAAAAAGAAAGTAAAATAATTTCTTTGTAAAATTCATATATGGGAAAGATGAATCCATATGCTATTTCGATATTATTGACACCAAAAAATGATGGTCCATGGCATATGTGCATGAATAGTTGACCTATTTAATAAGATCATAGTTTGCTATAGATATTCTATTCCTCATTTTGATATATAATTTGCTACACAGATTGGGAGGGTTAAAGGTATTCTCAAAAATTGATTTTCACTGTGGATACCATCAAGTCAGAATTTGATTGGGAGATGAGTGGAAGACAACTTTCAAGACAAAATAAGGTTTTATGAGTGGTTAATGATGCTTTTTGTATTGTCCAATGTCCCAAGCACCTTTATAAAGTAGATGAACCAAGTCTTAAAACCTTTTTTTGGAAAAGTTTATAGTTATTTGTTTTGATGATATCGTCATTTATAGTCCTAATGAGGCGTTGCATACATGAAGCGTCTGTAGAAAATTTAAATGCATTATAAAAGAATAAGCTTCATATTAACTCAAAGAAGTGCAATTTTATGACTAAGAAACTCGTAATTTTGCAATTCATATAATTAGCGCATATGGAATTCATGTGGATGAGGAGAAGAGTAGAGCTAGTAGAGGGCTGCCAGTTCTAAAAACAATAACTAAAGTATGCAATTTTCATGGCTTGGTGACTTTCTAATGTCAATTTATTTGACACTTCAGTAGTCTCATGGTTCCTACAACAAATTACATAAAAACTAGGGGTATTTCGGTGGACTGATGAAGCAAAACATAGTTTTCATTTGATAAAAGAAAAGATAATTATTGCACCACTTTTAGTCCGCCCATATTTTACTAAATTGTTTGAGCTTAAGTTGCATTTGGAGTTGGGATAGGTGCCCTTCTTTCTCAAAAGAGGTGACCGATAGTTTTTAAGTTAAAAACTAAATGAAAGCCATCAAAAGTGGAGAACATATGAGCAAGAGTTGTAGGCATTCTTTAGAGCATTGAAGACATGAGAGTGTTACTTGATTCCATAAGAGCTTGTGATCTATTTGGACCATCGTTTGTATAGGTATTTCACTAGTCAAAAATATATCAACAAAATGCAGGCCAGAATGCATGGGTAGCTTACTTAGGATAATTTACGTTTATTATTAAATATAAATTAATTTGGTGTTAGTAACAAAGTTATTGATGCTTTGAGTTGAAAGACTATTTTATTAGTCAACTTAATCACTAAAATATTAGGATCTGGATGTCTCTGATTAAAGAGTAGTATGAACATGATGAAGATTTTACTAAAATTTGGGAGAAATTCTAGACATATCATGTTGTGGGAGAGTTCCGCATATTAGATGGTTATCTATGTAAGAACAACCAACTTTGTATCCCTTGCTTGTCTTTGAGAAAGAATATCATCTGTGAGTTGCATATACGAGGGCTTAGTAGCCATTTGGAGTGCGATAAAATTATTTCTAGTGTGGATGGACGTTATTATTAGCTGCAACTAAAGAAGGATGTTATGATTGTAGTTCGCAACCACCTAATTTGTCAAGTTGCAAAAGGCCATACTCAAAATATAGGTTTATATACTCCATCACTTACTCATAAGGATATTTTGGAATATTTGAGTACTGACTTTGTGATGGTATTACCTAGGACACTATAGGGAATATATTATGTATTTGTTCTAGTTGATAGGTTGTAAAAAACAGCACATCTCGTAATCTAGAGGAGAGCCTTTGATGTAATGCATATATATAATTGTTCCTTAATGAAAATGTGAATTTTCATGATGTACCAAATTCTATTGATAGAGATAGCAAATTTTTGGTCACTTTCGATCACCTTCGATACTATGTTATGGAGAAGTGTTTTTTTTTTTTTCCTTTTAATCACAATAAAGTATAACACTATTGCTCATTCTCAAACATAAAGTCAAACTGAAGTATAGGTATGTCTCCTTTACCATTGTTATACAAAAGTATCACGTCATGCTTTAGATTTGGTTCAACTGCCAAAGGAGGTTATTACTCGTACAACATTAGATAAGATGGCCTGTGAGGGAGAAGTTAGAACTGTCCAGTGCAAAGTGCAAAGAGGCAACTGATAAACCTTGTAGACAAAAAAAAGTTCAATGAAAGTGATATGGTTCTGGTGTGCTTGCGCAAGGAAAGATTTTTGCTTGTTTGTACAACAAGTTGAAGCCGAGGAATTATGACCCCTATAAAATTATGAGGAAGATTAATGATAATACTTATGTAGTAAATCTTACTGCTGATATGTCTATCTCAAACACTTATAATTTTGCTGATTTGGGGGAGTACCATCCTTTAGGCGATACATTTTATCCTAACAAGAACACGGCAACAAGTTTGTTTTTCAGTGGAGGAGACTAATGCAGGACATATCAACTTTCCAAATTATTATTTTGGTAACTTACTAGTTGACTTTTGGTAGAATTAAAAGTATGTTTAGTTTTATTATTTTCCTATAAGGATTAAATCTTTTAAGTTATAATAGTATTAGGATTTCAAGTTATATTAGTATTAGGATATTTTAAAATTTTCAAGTGCCTATAAAGAGTCAGATTAATGTCTAGTTATTTGTAAATATCATTCTATGATGTATTTTTGGAACATTTTATATATTAATTTATTCAATACTATTAGAGATTATTTTCTTTCTTTTTCAAGTTGATTCAATGCTCTCTAATGGATTATAGAGAATTAACCTAGTCAATTCTAGCGTTCGTCAACTAGAACAATATCTAGTCTTTTAAACCACTTTCATTATGTGTCAATTTAATTATAAAATTATTACTCCCTGCTTTTTAAAAAAACAAGTCTAATTTTTAAAATTTACATACTTTAAGGATATTATTTTTCTCTTGTTTACTTTAAATATATTTTTTCTTAGTTAGTGATGCTAACATAATAATCAATTACGATGTTTAACATAATAAAGGCAGTTACTTTATAATACAGTTGGGACCACGCTGATCTTTGATTTTCTCCAAACCTTGTTTTCAGCTAGGCACACGTTAGCGAGAGCAAGTCCACCTGAAATACGGGCAACACGAGGGGTGATCCCTCATTCCGCTCTCCGATGCTTAAGTTAGCGAATATTAAAGCGATAATCTGTATATTAAGTGGAAGAGAGTGGGATTACCAGAGTGTTTTTAAGAAGGTTAGTTTCGGTAGGTTTATTTGTATTTTGGCAGAGTATGGCTCTTTTCTCTTCCTCCCCCCCTTTTTTCTCATTTGTACAAATGAGGCAGTATATATAGAGTTTGTCCTAGCGCGTGGCTCGATAAAGTAGGCATGACATGTCTGCTTTGAGTTGACAGTAGGTATGACGCGCCTCCTTTGAATTGACAGGTCTGTAGGGTTAGGCGGCTGATTGGACACCGCCTGGGGCCTTGTCTTATGGCCTCTGGGCCGCCGGTTCCAAACCATCACTTGGGATCTTCTGGAGGTCCGGGCTTGAATCGTCAGGCCGAGCCAGGATTGACCATCGGCGAGGTGTGTTGCCGAGCTTTGGGCGTGCCAGACCGGAGGAGCCACCACGCAAGTTCTGAGTTGTCACGTGGGATGCCACGTTGCCCTAATTAGTGCCAAGGTGAAAACCTAACCCTAATTTAGGACGATCTACATTAAATACCATCATTGAAAAAAGAATCTATTTTATGAACAAAAAATAACGCAAATTTCAAGTTTTGAATTAAGCAAGATAACTTTTTAGTTGTCCCAAAAGAAATGTTAATTTCATGTGCGTGTATGCACTAGTATATATCCTTTTCGTCCCTAAAAGCATTAGTTCAAATACCTTTTTTCGTTGTCCAGAAAAAGTAATTTTGGTATATATTTCAATAAAAGAATGTGGTATATTTTTTAAGAAGATAAATTTTTCAGGAATACTCAAATTTTATGTAGCTTAAAATTCTCTCTCTTGAAATATATATTTTTTTAAAATTGCGTATATTAAGTATTCTAGTCAAACTTTTTCGGCTAGAGAGAGTGTATAATATGAGATATCCATAACGTGTTCCCGAGGAGTAGTGGTGGAGTCTGGATATATTTAATGAGAGATTGAACATTTATTAAAAAAATAAGATAATAACTAAATGAACAAAATAGTATGGTCTACGATGGAGACCGGCCTAAAAAAAAGTTAGGGCGTCTGCTAAACCCTAATTAGGACATCAAAGTATCGAAGAAAGTGGACTTAATTGTCTGAACAATTATTGCTGCTTGGCCACGTCAGGCGACTAGGCTAGGGTTTTCACCTGACCAGGAATGCCGAGGCAGTTGGTTGTAATGGTGATTACATTAAACCGATTAAACCTAAATTCACTATGTTCTCTGATTAGTGTAAATTTACGTGGAATTTATGGTTTGATGGGCCTAAAAGGACTAATACTTGGGCTCGATTACCGCACATAAAATCTAACACGAATTCGGTTATGACACCGTCTCATAATCTCTAGGTTGAACACCAAGTTAAAGGTACCTGTATAAACCCTCTCTCATGTGTTTTCATACTCTCATACTCTCATACACTCTTACAATATAACTAATCATTGGTGTCTTTGTTATTGATTATTAACTTAAACATTAGATAAGAGAACAAGGCCATAACCCCTTATGTTGCCTATGTTTCAGGTTTGTTGATAAAGAATCCTAATCTTGTCAAATAGAGCACAAAAGCTGTTAAGATATTAGAGATCAAGACAGCCTATATAATAAATAGCATATTTGGGAAAATAGTTTTATCAAATTCTGATATGATGAAGTGGTCAATACATTTAGCTTATTTTTCGAAGCCTGACTCTAATTCTTCACCAGCATTCTTAATAGATTGTTTTTGTACTTCAGATGTTGTAGCAAATTTTGAAGAGATAAAAAATGACAACGATAAGAGCCAAAATCGTGACCTCCTGGTTGTTTTCAGGTGACCTACCACTATAGCTACTTAGAATACATGTAAAAACATTGCATATTTAATATCTATTCTAATTCAAGGGAGGACAACTGCCTGTCTTTTGCCTAGAAGTAGGTCCGCCCCCTACCAAAAAGTGCATATGTATGTAAAACTTTTGCTACAATGGAGTTGACTTTCGCAAATGGCTTTTCTGGATCTTCGGAGATTGTTTGATTACCTGGGACCTATTTGCAAATTTTATACAAATGGGGGGCAAATAACAACTTAAGTAAATTTGTTCAGAACATGCCTTGAAGCATCAACCTTCGCCACTTTACGCCTTTCCATGTGAATTTGAAAACTCCCTAACAAAAACTATACACTCTTTACCGAGATTTAGCCTTCATCATGTGCTAGCTGGGGATGCGCCTTGTATCTCTCCCTTTCATAAGTTTTTGTTATCAGAATTAATAGCCATCTTAGCACAAGGTTAAAAACAAGAGTAGCATTAAGGGTCCAAAGTTTTGAGTCTTTAATTTGATCCCAAATACTGTGTTATTGGTTTAGTGTCATTTATTATTGACTACTTAATAGTGCATCATTTGCCATATCATTCGGGAAAAAAGTTAATTTTTTTGTCGAATAACCGAACTCATATGATAGCCTGAAAGGAAGTCCGTGCGTTCTGCTAACTCATTGAAACAAGAAAGCAGCATTTATCTCATCTGTTGTCCTGCTAGCTCAAGCATTTGATTGAGTTCTGACTAAATTTTGAAATCTCAAATTATTTGAGACAACTCACATTATTTTAAAAATAATATTAGATTCTAACACTGCATAGCTTTGAAACGAAGGTAGATTCTTGAAGCACAAATATTATCAAGGAGTATTTCTATTGGTTTAGAGTATGGTTTACTCGCTCCACCCTTCTCGATCTGTTCCAGATGGTGGCCATTGTTTGACAATCTGGATGAGCTGGGTCTATCCTGTTCCGAGCTTCAATTTATATTAATTGGTCAAACCACGTATGGAGTAATATTTTTAAATGTTTGACCTTTTCTCATTAATTATAACCTGTAATTTCTTCAACTAACAGTTAAAGTCAATGTCCATTCAGAACCAATGGACTGCTACAGGATATGTTATTTTTTTTCTTTGAATGTAACTCTGATGATTAGGTTATGAGAAGATTATAATCAAGTTGTATGCATGGTATTATCGAATAGTTAATTAATATTTGCAGGTTCTCGGAAGAGTATGAATAAGTGTTTTCCTTGTCTTAGAAATTTGGTAAGGTCTTGTTCGTTAAATATATAGGATTTTGGTCTTGTTTGTTAATGTGATCTGAGTGAAACATAGGTTTAGAGGTAGGGATTTAACATTTAATTATTTTTCATCAGAATCTTTGTTATCTTTTAACTGTTCCGGTTCATATTATTTTGAGAATTATAATAGGGGATTTTAACTATGACCTTGATTTTGTATTTGACGATGTTGTCGCAAGAACAATTATGGTTCATAATAATAATTTAGTTATATTAGATTACGTTTTCACTACTATTTGAGAGTAAGATCCTAGTGAGATATAATAGATAGAATTGATAGATGATCGATTTAAAGTGCATGATGACATAATATGACTGTTGATTTTTATAATAAAGGGGTAAAATTGAGGGTGTCACAACTTCTTTGCAGAATCTAAATCTTCTATTACACTATATGTTACGTCATCTATTATATCTTATACTCCCTCCGTCCTGTAAAGAATGAGTAAAACACCAAAATTTCGCAAATTAAAGAAATTAACTTTTGAAAGAGATGATTTTGGACAAGTTTAACCTTCTTGGATGGAGCCACAATCATTCTGTCAAGTAGTAAAAATAAGTAAAACAATGATTATGATGACAAGATCTTTATCATTTTAGAAATTGAAACAATTTTTGATTTTAGAAATTGAAACAATTTTTGGGGGTTGAAACAATTTTTTTTTTTTGGGGGGGGGGGGGGGTTGGGAGAGAGGAAGTAGCGGCTTCAAAACTAGTGGAAGTCATGGTTTTAAAAACTGGTGGCAATATAATTAAGAAGATAAAGCAGTCACAAATGTAAGAAAAAAAAAACAACAAACCAAAAAACAGAGTCCTAATTGAAAAGTGACACTAAAATTTTAAAAATCAAATTTAATTTTAGAATATCAGAAATAAAAAGAGTCCACCTATAAAAAAAAAATTAAGGCACATAAAATTCTAAAATTTCAATAATGAAGATGTAAAACCTTTTTTTTTTTTGGGTAAGTAATCTTGTTTAAATTTCAATTTTGCATAAATAGAGTTTCATTATGGTAAATGGAGTTCAATTTTTGGAATCAAGTTTAATTTTTGGAGGAGTTGAATTAGGCTTCTGTAGACTACTTCACCTTTGCATTGGAATGCCGACATGAGCAGTGGAAGAAAGAACAGGGGATTTAGAAAGAGAGAAAGTCAAACAAGAGAGAGAGAAAGACAACTTTTGACTAGAAAAAAAATAATTTATCAAATGAATTAAAATAATAATTTAAAAATAAAGGACATAGTAGTCATTTCATCTCTTAAAAGTCTCCAAGTGTCATTCTTAATGGGATAGTAAAAAGGGTAATGAAGATCATCCATTACGGGACAGAGGGAGTATATAACAGTCACGTAATAATTATCTCTTTATTTATAAAAAATACTAAAACTAATTTAAATAAATAATTATGATATAATAGTTATACATAGAGTGTAACAGAAGATGTGACATAGAGTTTAACGGGAGATTTGAATTCATTTTTGCATGAATCCAAATGTAAAATATACACTTATATATATATATATATATATAT
>JAUMHB010089042.1:0-11316 GCA_032359685.1 Pittosporum tobira
CCAGATCTTCGATCGGATTATGATTCTGAGCATTATATAGCTCTCAGGTCCAAAACGACCAACATGCCCTCGGGCACAAAAATTGTCAAAATGACTAAAATGCCCTTGGCATTAATTTACTATTTAAACTCCGTTCTTCAAAACGAAATTGCGAAAATAATTCGACTAGAGAAATAACAAAAAGGAAGATTTTTATTTATTAAATCATTCTCAAATTTTTGGGTTCTCACAGCATAATAAAGATAAAATAAACTTTTAATTAATCATGAATAAAATCCGTATCGTCTTAGCATAACAATAAATTATAACATGACTGATCTACAAATTATAACAGAAAAGATAGAAAAACCCATAAGAAGTCTGCTGGATGTCTTCGTATGGTAGCCCGGTCTCCCGCCTCCTTGAGCTCCTGATCTCCTCTCGATCGTATATTGTATGAAAAATATTTTTTTTCAGAGCTAGGAGGGAGTTTATATAGGCTTAGTCTTTGATTCTTCTCCGAATTGGATTTTGATTAGGTTTTCCACTTGAATAGAACTTTGAAAGCATATAGGAAAGCCCAAAGCTGCCTTGGTCAAAACTACCAGGAAAAGTAAATAGAATTCGCGATAAATTGTACGGTCTTCCTTACGGGCTATCTTACGATCGTAAGCTCCCTTACGGGCTGGCTTACAGCAGTAAGTCAGGCCGTAAGACCCTCAGGACTTTGGTTTTTGCTTTTGTTTCAATTCTAGACAATCCTTGTTCGTCTGGGATTAGGTCAAATTTCAATTTTTCTCCAAAATAGGCCTTTTCAAGCCCAATTCTTTACATTGTAAGCCCAATAACAATAAAACATATCTAATCCCTTGGATTAATGATTTTGTTAGCCCAAACAAGGATATATAAGCCTAATTCATGTATTTTTATAATAAATAGAGAGAATAATCATAAAAAAATATGTATATAAAAAGTACTGATCAAATTTTTCCAAGCTTAAATTGTTGCTTGTCCCAAGCAAAACTAATCATCAAAAAATAATTTCTAAGAAAATTTGGCCTCTTGATTTTGAACATTGAAATCCACCAAAATTTTTATGAATTGACAAAGTTTGTGATGAAAATTACCAAATACTAAGATCTGCAATTTAAGAAATTAATACTCCATCATACATAAGAAAAACTTCACACAACACAAGTACACATATCCACAATATGTCAAGTTTTCATAATTTTCTCCTACTTCTTATGATTTAATTCAAAACGTGTCCATGTGCTCATGTGCAACGTGTATTAACTCAAAGATATTTAAAATACTAAGTTGGACTTTTACCTTTAAGCACAATACTTTAGACCTCCAACCGAATGGACGGTTTCTCTTACCCACCGGCATGGATCGTCCCTTTGACTACTAAGATCTCAAATGAGCACTTGATTTTTTTCTCATATTTTTTTCATAGGCTTTTGCCTATATAGTTAATGGGCATTTTGCTCCAGTTTATTTTCAACTCTTTATTCTATTTTTTTTATTTTTCTAAATTTTTTCCAAAATTTTTGAATTTTTTTCATATATATATATATTTTCGAGGTCAAGTGTTTCTCCAATAATCAAAAATATTCAAAAGTCACCAAGGGAGTCCAAGCACTTTAACGTATTTTTAACAATCTTTCTTAAAGAATTTCAATCTTTTGGAATTAACAGATAGTGATATGAAACAACTTTTTACATCAAATACAGGATAGTAAGAGATTATCATAATTTCCTAGGCCTATTATGGATATGAAGGACTTAAGCTTGCAAAATCTGACTCATATAATCCTAAGCATCAACCCTCAAAAGTAGAATACTAGTTCCAAATAATTTTAAAAACAAATTAAATCCAATCATTTTTCATTCGGTTAAAAACATGGAATTTCTTTAAAGACAACTTATGGGTTTTTTGGATATTCTAATTTTTTTGGATTTTTTAATAAAAACAGCTAATAAAAACTATAAAAAAAATAACTAATAAAACCTAAAAACAAAAAAAAAATCTAGCAACCTACGAATAATAAATAAGAAAAATAACAACATGCAAATCATCCCCTCCCCCAAGCTTAAATTATATATTGTCCTCAATGTATATTAAATATAGCACATAATGGGAAGAATGGAACAAACACACCTGATTATGACGATGGAGGAGGCCAAGGCTCTAGTGTTATTGGCCAAGGCTTCAATGCATCCAAATGTTGCACGGCGTCCTCCACACTTTTTATATAAAAATATTTTCTAACTGTATACACAAAAACCATCAAGAAAGGATCCTCGGAGAAAACTATCTTCATCTCTATGTTTATCGCGTCAATTCTCCGATATTCTAGCGGTTCACTGGGGTATTTCATAGCATTTAAAACATTAAAAATCACTTTCTCTTCCCCCAAAACGTAGTACCAATGTTCTTTCTTTAACGTCAATGAGAGCCATTGCTATAACTAAGAAAGGCCTCCCCAAAATAATTGATACCTTTATATCTTCCTCCATCTCGAGTACGATAAAATCTACAGGAAAAACAAACTTGTCAACTTTTACCAAGACGTTCTCCACAATGCCTCTCGGGTATTTAATTGAACGATCTGCCAGTTGGAGAGAAACGGTAATATTCCTAATTTCCCCTACATTCAATTTTTCAAAAATAGAGTATGGTATGAAATTTATGCTTTCTCCCAAATCGCATAAGGCCTTCTCAAATCGCACATCACTGATATGGCATGGTATAGTGAAGCTCCCTGGATCTTTCAGCTTAGGGGGAAATTTTTTTGTAGGATTGCTGAGCACTCTTCATTAAACTTCACCATTTCGCCATATTCCGACTTCCGTTTGTTGGTCAAAATATCTTTCAAAAATTTCCCATAGCTGGGATATTGATTCAAGGCCTCTAGCAGTGGAAGATTGATGTGCACCTTTTGGAACACCTCTAGAAATCTAGCAAATTGTTTATCTAAATTTCATTTCACAAGCCTTTCAGGATATGGAATTGGAGGGACATAAGGCTTAATTGTGTCTTTTGTTTTGCTAGTTTCAGTAATGTCTTCTTCTCTCTTTTCTTCTTCTTCTTCTTCTTCTTCTTCTTCTTCTTCTTCTTCTTCTTCTTCTTCTTCTTCTTTCTTCTCTTTGTTCTGGTCGTTGTTGTCTGGTTTGCTAATTTCTGACCCTTTTATCTCTTTTCCACTTTGTAGGGTGATGGCCCTTATATTCTCCATTGAATTCTTCTCCATATTGCTTGGCAATGTACCATACGGACATTTAGATATTTGGTACGCCAGCTGACTTACTTACTTCTCCAAATTTCGGATTGAAGCCTTGTGTTGAGTGAACCTAACATTGGTGCTTTTGATATTCTCATGTAGGGATTGGTTCATTTGTATCATCATCTCCTCCAATTTGGAACTTTACTGTGTCACAGGCTGTGTGGCTCATTGTGCTTGCTAATTTTATCCTCCTCATTGAAAATTAGGATGGTTGAGCCATCCCTGATTGTATGTGTTTGAATAGGGATTATTGTTGCTGAGCTAATTAGAGTTCCTGCCATAGTTGGAAATATAATTGGCATTTTCGATTGAATGAGCGAATGTGTTTCCACTTTGGCAATTTGTACTTGCATGGTCACCTCCCACAAAACTCAGAAGTCACGCCTTGAACCTTCGCAGCAGTGTTCATCTAAGAATTAAACATATTTGTAAGTTTGTTTATCTGCGATTCTATCCTGGATATGGCATCAACTTCATGGACTCCGCTATGTTTCTTTGGTTGAAATCTCTCGGATGGCCAGCGGTAGTTGTTAGATGTTATCTCTTCAATTACCTGGGAAGCCTCCTTAGGTGATTTGTTGCTTATGCCTCTTCCTGCTGCAGCGTCTATGGTGCTTCTGTAATTGGGATCAATCCCATTGTAGAATGTTTGTATTTGCATCCATAGTGGTAGGCCATGGTGTGGGCAGAGCCTCATCAGGTCCTTGTATCTTTCCCATGCCTTGTATAATGACTCACCATCAATTTGCATGAAGGTGGTGATATCATTACGCATCTTAGCAGATTTAGATGGTGGAAAATAACGCAAAAGGAACCTCTGTGCCATCTCTTCCCAAGTTTTGATTGATCCTGCAAGTAGGGAAGTTAACCATCCCTTTGCTTTGTCCCGTAGAGAAAAAGAAAACAATCTCAGTCTTATTGCATATGTAGATGCTCCATTAGCTTTGAAAGTCTCATAGATCTCTAAGAAATTGTTGAGATGGAGGTTGGGATCCTCGTTAGGTAGCCCATAGAATGTAGCTGCGTTTTGTAGCATCTGGATCAATCCCGATTTTAGCTCAAAGGTGTTGATTGGATAGCTGGCCGAACAATGCTTGATGTGCAATCTTGTAGAGATGGGGCAGATAGATCACTCATAGTCTTCCTCACGTTCACAATGGCTTCTTCTTGATCAGGCATCGTGATGTTGTTTGCATCTTTGTCTAGAGTAGTTGGTGTAGAGCAGACTTCAAAGGCAGAATTCAAGTATCTGCGAACTCGTAGGCGTTCTCTCAATGTTCACTTCGGTTCTGGATCAAATCCTTGAAGTCTTCTTTCTTGGCTTCATGTTAACATGCACCAAGTTCTAAGTCAAAAACTACAAAACAAAAAAAAAAAAATTAAAGAAGTAAATAAATAAAAATACAAATATAAACAAAAGCTAGATTAAGACAAAAATTAAAAATTATGATAATAATTTAAAATTATTCCCCGGCAACGGTGCCAAAAACTTGATCATGAATATTGGATAAGAGTGCAAGTGTACATCAATCAAATTATAGTATAAAAGATTATCGTTCCCACAAAGAATAGTAAATTATATACCAATATTCTTAATCTCTATTTTATCTAGCAAAGTGATGAAGTTTTGATTTTTATATAATAAAACTAAATAAAAAACAAATAAATAATAAAGATAAATATATACATGATAAGTATATGCTAAAATCTCAACTTCACTTATTCAATCATAATCTCAAGTTTACTATCTTTATTAGGCAATTGATATTAGTTTGACATATTCATAACAGTGGAATATCCCTAAATTAAATACTAGCCTATTCCTAGTGAAAGTACCCATACTCTTATTATTAACACATCATATGCCTATATGAATTTAAATAATAAAGAGAGCATTATTGTTTTGTGGACTTCCTGGTTTCATTAGTTGTTCTTAGGAGCTAAATTAAATCAGAAACCGCATATGTCACCTTGAAATAGGGTCTCTAGCAAAGTTTAACCTCCGGTTATGATTCACTTGAGCCATTAACAAACCTTCACAGTTACATCCTTCAATTTGTTAACCTAGATCATCTAAATATTGATCAAGTATTCAAAAGCATTAAGAACATGTATCATAACTCAATAAATATACGAAAGTAATATAAATGCGTAATAAAGATAAAATAAACTTTTACTTAATCATGAATACGATCCGTATCGTCTTAGCATAAAAATAAATTATAACATGATTGATCTACAAAATACAACAGATAAGATAGAAAAACTCATAAGAAGTCAGTTGGATGTCTTCGTCTGGTAGCCCGGTCTCCCGTCTCCTTGAGCTCTTGATCTCATCTCGATCGTATATTGTATGAAAAGTATTTTTTTTTTTAGAGCTAGGAGGGAGTTTATATAAGCTTAGTCTTTGGGTCTCCTTTGAATTTGATTCTGATTAGGTTTTCTACTTGAATAGAATTTTGAAAGTATATAGGAAATGCCAAAACCCCATTGGTCAAAAATACCCGAAAAAGTCAACAGAATTCGTGATAAATTGTACGACCTTCTTTACGGGCTGGCTTACAGCTATAAGCCAGGTTGTAAGGCCCTCAAGACTTTGGTTTTTGCTTCTGTTTCGATTTCAGGCAATCCTTGTTGGTCCGGGATTAGGTCAAACTTCAATTTTTCTCCGAAATATGCCTTTTCAAGCCTAATTCTCTGTATTGTAAGCCCAATAACAATAAAACATATCTAATCCCTTGAATTGATAATTTTGTTAGCCCAAACAAGGATATATAAGCCCAATTCATTTATTTTTATAATAAATCAAGAGAATAATCACAAGAAAATATGTATATAAAAAGTACTGATCATCCGCTGGGGCACCAGAAGGGATATGGATATGAAGGAGGTCATGGGCCTCCTGGTGGTTTAGGAGCCATTGATTCTGAGCCCGAGGATGAGCCAGTCGTCGAGCAGCCTACGTAGGGTAGCTACCAAGGAGCCTGTCGTGATGCCTCTGGAGGAGGGGGAGCTGCCTGATCTGCTCTCGGCTGGGAAGCGCGCTTAGCTGAGTACTTGTCATCAAACATTTCAGCATTAACCCCGGGAATATCAACCTTGGCAGAAGTTGTAATGACAAGTGTTTGGTTCGGGCCGCTGACCAGGAGCCGACGAACAATTTACCGCCGGTCCTCAAGCAAGGCAATTTGGATGCCCCCAAGGCCGGGTTGGAAAATTAGGATAGGGCGGTCCTTCTCTGTAAACAAATTTTAATTCTTTTGTTAGGGATCGTCCTAAATTAGGGTTAGGGTTTCCACTTTGGCCCTAACTAGAGCAACATGGCATTCCACATGGCAACCTAACACTCACGTGGCAGTATGACATTAGATCAACTATGTTTAAGGCTCGGCCCTGTCCCACAAAGCAGCATATACAATCGGCCACCCTCAAGGCTCGGCAACCCACCTCGCCTAAAGAAGGATCGGCCCCCAGTATTCAACTCCCAGAAAGCACAAACCTCGGCCAATCGGCCTCCCAGGGGTTCGCACCCGCATCTGTCCGCCCGGACCTTACTATCAGGAACTCCTAAATTATTTTCAACCTTGGCATACCCAGTAGCGGATCCACTCAACCCCGTCAGATGCGCTCGACCCTGCCTTGTCCGGGCCCGGCGGCCGAAGACAATAAAGCAAGTCCCCAGACAGTCTCAAATCAACCGCCTAACCCTGCAACCCTGTCAACTCAAAGGAGGCACGCCATACTTACTGTCAAATCATAGCAGGCGCACTATGCCTACTTTATGGGGCTGCGGGTTAAGGCAAAGGTCTACAAATACCTCCTCATTCTTACAGAAAAGGGGAGGCCCTTTTACTCTAAACACAAAATAGAGCCAATACCCTGCAACTCACCAGTAAACTCACTGGAACAGTGTACACACTCCAATCTCCACAAAAATACTTTGGTAATCCCTTCCTTCTCCCATTCGATAAACAGATCTTCATCTTTATCCTTGTTAACTTAAGCATCGGAGAGGGGAACGTGGGAACACCCCCTCGTGTTGCCCGTATTTCAGTTTTGCTTTCTCCTGCTGTTGACGTGTGCCCAACTGGTAACAAAGTTTAGAAGATGTCAGAGATCAGAGCTATCCCAACATCTTTTGAATTGTTAATGAAATATAAATTTGAATTCCATTGTAATTATTTTGAATTGTTAATAAAATTTAAATTTGAATTATATTATTTTTTTTTGCTTCCATTTGGATTAATGATGAATGCTCAGTAAATGGTTAAAATTGGAAAATTTTACCAAATGTTGAGCCCAGTACATAAATAAGACTTAACTCTTTAAAACAGGGTCCAATCGATAACTTTAATTTATTTTGAAAAAATTTACAGGTGTAAACAACTCGGGATATGTTAAAGATTGATAAAATCTGGTAAAATCCACTTAGTGTAAACAACTCAAAATTTTGAAAAATAATTAAATGTTACCCGGGTGAATGAAAGAGCAAGTTTTCTTTTGAAATACGGGTCGAACAATTGGGTCCTAATTTTGAATTAAATTGAGATGTTTAATTAAGCCGCAGTAACCCGAACGACTATCCATAGTATGCCCCCCCAGTTTGACAATGTTTATGGTTTACCTTAGGCATGGTGAAACTTTAGGAGTGACTGTGGGAGTAGTGCCGGGTTGAGAGTTATAATTGCCCCCTAGACTGGCTGGGGTTAAGCATGCATTGTGATTATGTGTACTTGTGCACCCAGGCCGAGCGTTTCGGGAGCACGAGTGGGAAGTGAAACAGTCGTAATTAGTTTACCCATGCCCCTCAGACCAAGTGTTTATGGCCTCACGGATGGGGCATGTAAGTGAAATGTAAGTATGGTTAGTTTACTCATGCCCCTTAGACTAAGTGTTTATGACCGTGTGGATGGGGCGTATAAGTGAAACAGGACCATGAGTTAATTGATTGTGTTCAAAGATGTTTTATTGATAAAAAAATTCGTCGTATGTAGGCGAGCAAGCTGTTACAATGTGTGGTCGTGCAATGAAAATTACCCGACCAGAGATATCTAAGGGTAGTATCTTTTCAAGTGGATGGCATGCCATGGGTTGCCTTATTCACAGCCGTCCATGTACTTGAGGGAGTATGTACCCAGGCGGAGAACTGTCGAGACCAGGTGGGGGCCTTCCCAATTCGGATGCAGCTTGCCCTGCTCGGTCGGCCTAGAGGCGATGGTGGCTCGAAGAATAAGATCTCCGGCCTCGAATTATCTGGTCTTAACCTTAGCATTGTAATATTTAGTTATCTGCTGCTTGAGCTGAGCCATATGTAGGATTTCAGTGTCCCTTATTTCGTTCAGGAAATCGAAGTCTGCCCGGACAACGCTATTATTGAGAATTTTGTCAAAATAAAGCTGCCCGGGGGGATCTCCTTTTCGATTAGGATGACTGTTTCGAATCCGTAGGCCATCTTAAAGGGTATCTCGCAAGTTGTGGACTGAGGAGTGGTGCAGTAGGCCCATAAGATGGTCGGCAGTTTGTCGTACTATTTTCCTTGAGCGCCCTCCAGCCGTCGGTGGATTCTACTTAGTATAATCTGGTTCGTGACCTCTACTTGGCCATTGGCTTATGGGTGTTTGACTGCTACTCGACGGTGCTTAATACCCATATCAGTTAGATATTCTTCGAAGTTTTGGTTGACGAATTGGGTGCCGTTGTCAAAGATGAGGAGTTGGGGGATGCCGAATCTTATTACGACCTTATTTTTAAAAAATTGTTGACATGCTCGGGAGGTCATGTGTTTTAGAGGCTTAGCTTCCACCCATTTGGTCATGTAGTCCACTATCACAACGACGTATCGGAAGCTTCTGAACAAAGTTTAGAATAGTCCTATAAGGTTTATTCCCCATACTGCAAAGGGGATGGGGGATCATAATAGAGGAGAGCTACTCTGGCATCTGTCGTGAAACATTGGCGTGGAGTTAGCAGGCTTTGCACCTATTGACGAAAACTTTGGAGTCCTATAACATGGTTAGCTAATAGTAGCCAGCCCGAGTGATCCGGGCGGCCAAAATTTTTCCTCCGATGTGGCTGCTGCAGCTACCGCTGTGGACTTCTTAGAGAATGATCTCAGCCTGTGATGGGCCAACATACAAGAGAAGGGAGCAATGAACCCTCGTATGTATAGTGTGTCGTCCATCATCACAAACAAGGTCGCCTTGAACTTCAGTCTTCTGGCTTCGATCTTGTCGTCTAAGAGGATCCCATGGTCCAGGTAGGCGATCAACAAGGCCCGCTAGTCGGGGGCCTTAGATTCTACAAGGACTTGGGGCTCTTCGATCCTTAGCCAGCTCAGGGTGTCCAAATAGACGGCTCTTTCAAAGGCAGACTGGCCGGTGGTGGCCAACTTTGACAGGGTGTCGGCCACAGTGTTTCTTTCCCTGAGGATGGCCTAGATGATGTAGTTGAATGTAGCCAAGAGGGAGTTCGATTTGGCTAGATACTTCACCATTATGGGGTTTACCGCCCCGTAGTCACCCGTGATTGCTAGACGACCAGGGAGGAATCGCTGAAGATCTTCAAGTTCTTCGCTTGCAGCTGCTGGGCGAGGCGTAGCTCGACTAATAGGGCTTCGTACTCGGCCTCGTTGTTGGTGGCGGGGAAACTGAAGCGGATTGCCTAGCACACTTTGAATCCCTCTAGACTTATGAGGATCATTCCCGCCCCAGAGGCTGAGGAGGTTGAAGAGCCGTCAATGAAGAGCCTCCATGGTTGTATGGATTCCTCATTCGGATGGTCGGTCTCTGTAGCAGGAGGTTAGAGGTCTTCTGGGAACCCATACTTGACGATGAAGTCTGCAAAGACGTATCCTTTGATGGCTTTTCGGGGAAGGTACTGGATGTGGAACTGGCCCAGTTCGATAGCCCAGCCAACAAGGCGACCGAAAAGCTCGAGCTTATGGAGGATTTTTTGTACGTTGATGGTTCTTCCTTGGAAATATTGTCAGAGCTTTCGGGAAGTGACCAGAAGTGCAAGTACGAATTTCTCCACATTACGGTATTTGGTCTCGACATCCTTAAAGGCATGGCTGACGTAGTAGATTAGATGATGTTACCTTTGGTCTTCGCGCATAAGAACTGCTTTGACTGCCCCGGGGGTGGCCATTAGGTACACGTACAAGTCTTTTCCTGGCTGCGCATGAGAAAGAAGAGGGGGCGAGGCCAGGTATGTTTCGAGGTTTTTGCCCCCTTAAAGGATTGGAAGAAAGGGAGGCATCGTTTAGATGAGCAGGCGATGAATCACCTAAGAGCAGCGATCCGACCGGTTAGCCTCTTCACTTTTTTGACGGCCCGAGGATGAAACATGTTGAGGACAGCTTGGATCTTCTCAGGATTTACTTTGATTCCTCTTCTGTTAACCATGTAGCTAAGAAACTTACCGACACGAACGCCAAAAGTGCATTTGGCCGGGTTAAGTTTCATCTTGTGGGACGGAGGTTGTTGAAGCATTCGTGCAGGTCGGTGAGATGATTGACTTCTTGTTTGCTTTTGACGATCATGTCATTGACGTAGACTTCCATGTTCTAGCCAAGTTGGGGAGTGAATACTCTGTTGACGAGTAGTTGGAAGGTTGCTCCCGCATTGACGAGGTCGAATGGCATCACCTTGTAAGCGTAAACCCTAGTGCGTAACAAAGACAGTCTTTTCCCAGTCTCCTGGCCACATATGGATCTGGTTGTATCCGGAGAATACATCCAGGAAACTCAATAAAAGGCTGTTAGCTGTGGCGTCGATTAACTGGTCAATGATAGGTAGAGGGTAAGCATCTTTGGGACACGCCTTATTTAGGTCGGTGTAATCAATGTACATCCTCCACTTGCCACTGTGTTTCTTGACTAGTACGACATTAGCCACCCAGTCAACATATTCGATCTAATAAATGAACCCGGTTTTGAGCTGATAAGAGCTATTTTGTACTTAATATTTTAATATATTTTGCTCTTGATTTATGAATAAATTGCTTAAAAGCCCAATCAATTATGTAATAATTGTTATATATTTTGTTT
>JAUMHB010089053.1:0-11315 GCA_032359685.1 Pittosporum tobira
ATTGGGCTTTTTAAGCAAAAATTGATAAATCAAGAGTAAAAGATATTAAAATATTAAGTACAAAATAGCTCTTATCAGGGTTGTTAGCGGACGTTCTATGGATGAGTGGCAATGTGGGATGGGACAATTTTGTACACCACACGTACAACACTTATATTCGAATCACACTAGAGTTTTTGAGTTCCCTAGATGCTATGATTACAAGGGGAAAAATGAAAATGAAGGTCGGATTACGTTTTGGCTTTTCAACACAGAGTATATCTTGACCCTAGCAGAGTTCAATACCATCTATGGACTGCTAGTTGGAGGTCTTCGCTCACCAGCTACCAACTACATTCCTACTCATTTTTGGAGCTTCATCGCCTCCGATGACTATAACCCCAAAAATTTGAGGGCCACATCCATACACAATCCATGTATTCAATACATGCACCGTTTGATGGCTTTTACTATATTTGGCCACGACGATGGCAATAGGGTGGTTCAGCAGGATGAGTTATTCTTTCTATGGGATATGTTGGAGCGGTTCCCAATAGACACTAGCTCTTTCATGATTCAACACATGCTAAAGATAGCAAAAGCACCTAGCGAAGACATTGTGTTCGGTGGTCTCATTACCCCATGGCGCTACACTTTGGCTATGAGGTTACAGATCTCGTTCAAGCCAGGGGGAGTACAAGGATAGATCTGGCTTCCTGCTTGACTATGAAGATGATCATTGAGTATGGCACTCGGTATACATTCCTTATTAAAGTATCGAGCTTTACACTACCACTTCCAAGCGCTCAAACTTCTTTCTAGGACTACACTAACTAGAAGTATAATGTGGATGATTCTGAGGAGGAAGCTTTTGACGAGGATTATTATGATGTACCATTATCACCAGATTCGGGTGCTGGACCGAGCCATCCAAGCCATCAACAGGGCGTTTCTACTATTTTTGGCTTGTAGACATCCATCGATGAACTTCGTGCCAACCAAAATGAAATGATGGCGATGATGCGTCAAATACATGACTAGCATATATCCCAGGGTCACTTTGGCCCTCCTCCATCTTAGACTCAGGTGTGTTCGTTTCTTTTCTCCCATACTTATGCTTTACTTGTTTTATATTAGGGACAATGTATATTTCAAGCTTGGGGGAGGGAATACACTCATACTTCTTTGTGTATCCATATTTTCATATTTTTATTTCGTTCCTAGCTTATTTTTATCATGCTAAAAAAAATCAAAAGAAATTCAAAAAAATTCAAAAACACATTAGTTGACTTAAATGAAATTCCATGCTTTTTTTTAACTGAATGAAAATGATTGGACATAATTTATTTTTAAATTATTTGGAACTAGTATTCTAGTTTTGAGGATTGATGCTTAGGATTATATGAGTCGAGTTTTGCTTGCTTAGGTCCTTTATATCCATGATAGGTATAGGAAATTATGATAATCCTTTGCTATCCTATATTTGATGCTTTTTCAAATTAGTTCTTGTTAACTTTAAAATATTAAAATACTTCAAGAAGGGCTATTAAAAATATAGTAAAGTGCTTGTACTTCCTTGGTGACTTTTGAATGCTTTTGATTACTGGAAAAACACTTGACCTCGATGAAAAGAAAAAAAAATGATGAAAAAAAATAGAAAAAAAATTTGGAAAAATTTAGAAAAATTAAAAATTAAAATAAAGAGTTGGAAAGAAACTGGAGCAAAAATGCCCATCAACTCTAATGGCAAAAAGCTTATGCTAAAAAAATACGAGGAAAAATCAAGTGCTCATTTGAGATCTTAGTATTTAAAGGGACGATCTATATCGATGGGTAAGAGAAATCGTCCACTTGGTCGAAGGTCGAAAGCATTACGCTTAAAGGTAAAAGTCTAACTTGGTATTTTAAATATCTCTGAGTTAATAGACGCTGCACATGAGCACATGAACACTTTTTGAATTGAATTATATAGAGTAGGGGAAATTATGAAGACTTAGACTTATTGTGGATTCATGTACTTAAGTTGTGCAAAGTTTGCTTATGTATGATGGAGTATTGATTTCTTAATTGCAGATTATTAGTCTTAGATAATTTTTGTGGCAGTCCCAAATTTCCACTACCGAATATATGTGGAAATCGGGTTGTCAGATATCATTCTCAGCATGTTGAGTTGTCAATATTTGACAGCTTTCCCTGTTATATCTTACAATAGGATCTCACATACGAATAAATATACACACAACGAAAACATAAGCTTTAATTAATTAATAAAGGTCTTACAATAACAGGGTACAGTATGAACAAAAGTCGTACAATATTCGATTATAACATTCAAGTTAGAAAAATCCGGGAACATCCTAGTAGTATTCTACCTTGATTTTTCCCTTCGACGATTCATCTCGCTCTACTGATTCTAGAAGGTTTATAAAACATAGCAAGAATGAGCGAAATATACCTAGCAAGAAATTATTCTATTTTGAATAAAATGATCCTTCCAGTCAAAAATATAAAACGATGTAGTTTTGAATTGTTAAAACTTAACCATTTGAATTCACGAGTTTAATATGAATTTCATCAAAGCATGCATGATATACGAGTAAATATAATATCACGTCATTTAACATTAATAGTATGAATAATTGAACACCAATTAGGTGACATTTCTGCCCGACACTTTATCAAATAGTCATCCTCGACATAAAGTCAAGTTTAACAACTCATGCCCGTATACGTCACATCCACAGGAATTAACCACTTAGGATCCCGGCACACCGGTCTTTAGCTATGTTCAATATTCGATTTCAAATTATCATGAATACGATAAACATTTCAACATGGCATGTTCATACATGGTAGATATGTATAATCATTTTAAACAATTTCAAGAATTTAACTTGAAGCAATAAATATTGTACAAGCAGTTAAATTTGTACAATTATGGAAAATACGTATAATAGAATTTAAATAATACGTACGAAAAGCTGAATAAATCGCATGTATAATTGAACAATAACTTATACATAGGTGTGGGGAGTAATAACTTAACTTAGCGAAACTTCTCAAAATTTCCACATGACATGCTTAGTAGTCATATGTTTTCCTTGCCCTCTCACGTGTGTTCCTATAATAATGACGATATATCGTCAGTATCGTCATTTTAAAATAGGTCGCTCACCCTCAAAATAGTCCTAAGCATATTGGAGTTTTTTTTTAATTTAAAAATGACATAAACGCACACAAAATTTCAAAGGGCAAAATTATTATTATTTGAGAATCTGTCATTTGACTCATTCCATCCAATTTATTTCTCGTATTTATCCCAGGGTATTCTTAACTCTAAAATACTTCATCGGATCATTGTTCGGATATAATACAAATATAACATTTGTATAAAAATATACGATGTTCTAAAATAATAAATATGATGTGTAATCACATCGTAATGATATTCAAATTATCAAAAGAAATTAAAAATAATATTCCTTTAAATATTCTAATTTATTATCTAAATAAAATAAAATTTAATTAAATACAATATTTTTCTATTTTACGAAACTTTACTTTCCAAGTTAAAAATAAATTTAACATGTTCTTTATTAATTTTTCTAACACAATAGCATTGTTGTAAATAAGGGTAAATGACAGTTTTGTAAATAGTACTGTAGTGGCATTTTTGTAATTAACACTGCAGCGACATTTTTGTAAATAACATTGCAGTGACATTTATGTAAATACACTACAGTGGCATTTTTGTAATTACACTGCAGTGGCATTTTAGTAAATACATTATAGTAGCATTTCTATAATTACACTATAGTAGTATTTTTGTAAATAGTGCAGCAATGACATTTTTGATAGTGTAACAGTGGCATTTTTGTAAATACACCATAAGGGTAGTTTGGTAATTTGCTACAGAGGGGTATTTTGGTAAATATGCCTCTCTAAAATAATAATAATAATGATAATATTAATAATAATATAATAATATTAATGATAATAATAATATTATAAATGACTCTTGCATTTTTTGGGCGTCTCACATTATTGCAACATACCTAATTTAGAAAGTTTAATAATGTTACTTGTCTAAATTACTCTTACTTTATCAAATATCTCCCACCACTTCAATCATTATTCTCCTATTTAAAACTATAATATCAATACTCTACCCCACCACTTCAACCACTATTCTCTTTTTTAAAAATTATAATATTACTACTTCAATCACTATTCCCCTTTTAAAATTATAATATCAAATAAATTTCTTAAACTCCGTAAAAAGTCAAAGTGTTGCGATTCAACTGGGACGGAGGGAGTATAACATAAATTAAATTATAGTTTGACCATGTTGACCAAGTCAACCATTGACCTATTGACCTGGTTAACTGGTCCTCCTCACCTCCGGCCACCTTCCTTAGCCCAGATGATGGCAGCTTCAAGCTTGCCGGCGTCGGGCCTCACTGAAAAAGCTTCGACTTATCCTCGGATGCACACACACAAGGAGTTTGATGGAAAGATCGATTTTGTGACAAAGGGATTGATGAAACATTAAAATTCAACATCCCCGTGACCTGAAACCTCAAGAACAGGAGGTCTATGTTCATCTTCCTCGGTTCCGGCTAAGAAGCCATTATCGGCAGCTTGAAGCTCGCCAGAAAATCGATTTGGCTTGAAAACAGCGTGAAAATTCAATTGGAATGTACCAAAATGATCCTTGAAACTGCAGGAATCCATTGGACCCTTCAATCGACTCAAACACATATGATTTTAGTCCAAAAATCCGATCTTTGATCAAGAACACATCAGACTTTAAGCAGATTGTAAATCAGCCTTAGACGGCTCGATTCTTGATCATTTTGATCGATTAAAGGCTCAAATCGATTTTAATTAAGTCTTAGATGCTATTCTAATCATCAATTTAAACATTAACATCCTAAAATTGGGTCTTCGATTCTTACCCGAAGCAAGAATAAAAATAATTTTTAAAAATCAAAATTGGAGCTGTGCAGCTGCAATGTGGGTTAGGGTTTCATTCTCTCGTATTATATAGATTGAATAGACGATGAAATGAACATCAATCGATGCAGAAAGGGACAGATTAAAAATTTGGGAAATCTGCATAACTATAGAAAAAGTTGGGGGCAAAAAGAAAAGAGTGAAAAAGGAATGGGGACAAAGAAAAAGGAAAAAGAAAAGGGGAAAATGGGAAAGGACAAAAAGTTTGATGGCCTACGTGGTAGTGGGCCCCACCTGGTCAACTCGGCTGAAAAATTCAAAATTCAAAATTCCTATTTTGCCTCGATTCGCGAACTGATTAATTTATTAATTATATAATTAATTAAAAATATCAAAAATACAATATTATACTCTATCCCTATGTTTTGGTACGCTTCGATTCCAACGGTGCTATTTGTTTTTCCAAATGATGCTCCGATTAAAAAGTTATCCCGGTACTTGGTTAAACCGAAAATCCGACAGCGTTTCGATTCACTATTTTTTCGCGCTGATTTTTGATCGTTTTATGATTTTGAACACTTTTTGACTTTATGCTCAAAATAACCAAAATTCCCTTGATCATAACTTTTGTTAAAATAACCAAAATGCCCTTAAGTATAACTTTTGTCAAAATGATAAAAATGCCCTTGAGCATAACTTTTGTCAAAATAACCAAAATGCCCTTGAGCATAACTTTTGTCAAAATTTCCAAAATGTCTTTGGTCATAATATTTTTATTTTAATTCAATTTTTTGTATATAGCGATGCAGAAAATAATTTCATTAAATAATATAAAAGAAAATTTTATATCAATATTCGTTCATTAATAAATTCGGATTTTCACATTCTCCCCTCCTCATAGAAATTTCGTCCCTGAAATTTATATATTAAATAAGTGAGGGTACTTTTTCATATTGCTTTCTAGCTCCCACGTCGGTTCTTCGATGTCATGGTTCCTCTAAATAACTTTGACCGACGTGATTTCTTTGTTGCACAGTTTCTTGACTTGATAGTCGACTATCACTACGGGGACTTCGACATATGCCAAGTCCTGATTTATTTCAATGGGTTGATAGTCGATTGCTCTATGGAAGTCAGGTTTATACGGGCGTAGCATTGCTATATGAAACAATTGTGAATATGCCCTAAAGCTAGCAGTAGGGCTAGTTCATAGGCAATTGCTCTGATTCTCCTTAAGATTTGGAAAGGTCCCACAAATCTAGGACTCAATTTTCCTTTCTTGCTAAATCTTATCATCCCTTTCCAAGGTGACACTTTCAGAAATACGTATTCGCCCACCTCTAGGGTTTTATCTTTATGGTGGCGATCCGCATACTCTTTCTGTTTGTCTTGAGCTGCTTTTATTCTCTTGCGAATAACCTTGATGGTGTCTTTGACTTGTTGCACTAGCTCAGGTCCCTCCAGCTTCCTCTCCCCAACTTCATTCCAATACAATGGGGTTCTAAACTTCCTCCTATACAACATTTCAAAAGGTGGCATCCCTATACTCGTATGACAGCTGTTGTTGTAAGCAAATTTGATCAGCGGTAAGTGATCATCCCAACTCCCTTTGAAGTCCATTATATAAGCTCTCAACATATCCTCTAATGTTTGTATCGTCCTTTCACTCTGTCTATCCGTTTGGGGGTGGTATGTTGTACTCATGTCGAGCCGCGTTCCCAAATACTCCTGGAAACTATTCCAAAATCATGACATAAACCTAGCATCTCAATCGGATACGATCAAAATTTGCACTCTGTGCCCACTCACTATCTCCTTAATATACAATTTCAACAATTGCTCCATCTTGTATGTTTCCTTGATTGGCACAAAGTGCACTAATTTGGTCAATCGGTTAACGGTGATTGAAATCGTATTCATACTTCTCAAGGTCGAGGGTAGTCCTGTGACAAAGTCCATACTGATGTTTTCCCACTTCCGCTTGGGAATCTCTAATGGTTGCAGCAATCCACTTGGTTTTTGGTGTTCTGCATTAACCCGTTGGTAAGTCAGACAGTGACTCACCCACTGGCTATCTCTCTTTTCATATTCAGCCACCAAAAATCTTTACGAAGATCACTATACATTTTGGTGCCACCTAGGTGCACAAAAAATTTTGAATTGTGTGCCTCATGCAAAATCTCCCTTTCAGTTCATCGTCTTGGAGAATCCATATCCGATTTTCAAATTGTACTATTCTTTCACCATCCAGACGATACTTCTCTCTCCCTTTTTCAACCAGCCTTTTGCCTTCTTCTTCATGCTTCTTCTACACCTATTTGATTCGGTCAATCAACATTAGCTTTACACTGATTGCTTCTAGTACTTCTGTTCCTTCTCTAGGGAACGTTACTTCGAGTTGCATATGTTCAAAGTTTCTTCTTATTTCTTCTTGCACTAATAGTGCATTCAACTTTTCCTGATAACTCAGCGCATCAGCTACCATATTAGCCTTACCCGGATGATAATTGATGGTGCAGTCGTAATCCTTAATTAATTCCAACCATCTCCTTTGTCTCATATTCAGCTCTTTCTGGGTGAATATGTACTTCAGGCTTTTGTGGTCTATGAAGATTTTGCACTTTTCACCATAGAGGTAGTGCCTCCAAATCTTCAAGGCGAAGAGAACAGCTACCAATTCTAGGTCGTGAGTAGGGTATCTTTTTTCAAAATATGTTAGTTGCCGGGAAGCATATGCAATCACCTTCCTGTGCTACATCAATATGCATCCTAACCCTTTTAATGACGCATCGATGTATACCACAAACCCTCCAATTTCATCTGGTAGTGATAAAACTAGGGCCGTAGTCGGCCTCTTTTTCAGCTCCTGAAAACTCTGCTCGCATTTTGGGGTCCATTCAAATTTGACGGTTTTCCAAGTTAGGTTTGTTAACGGCATAACTATCTTTAAAAAGTACTAGATGAATCTCCAATAGTAGCCAGCTAACCCTAAGAAGCTCTTGATCTCCGTCGACGTCTTAGGTTAGACCCAATTGGCCAGAGCTTCCACCTTAGTTGGGTCCATAGCGATCCCGTCCTTATCCACTTTGTGTCCAAGAAATTATACTTTATGTAGCCAAAATTCGCACTTTGACAACTTAACGTACAATTTCTCCATTCTCAACACTTCAAGTGCCATCCTGAGGTGTTTTGTGCTCCTTCTTTGTCTTTGAATAGACCAGGATGTTGTCTATAAATACTATTATGATTTTATCTAAGTATACTTTGAATGCCCAGTTCATCAGATCCATGAAGGCAGCCGGCACATTTGTCAAACCAAATGGCATTACTAGGAATTCGTAATGTCCATAACGCGTCCTAAACGTGATTTTTTGTATGTCTTCTCCTTGGATTTTCAACTAGTGATATCCGGATCTCAGGTCAATCTTTGAAAAGTACATCGCACTTTTCAATTTGTCAAACAGATTATCAATTCTAGGCAAGGGATACCTATTTTTAATTGTGATCTTGTTTAACTCTCTATAATCGATGCACAATCGCATTGATCTGTCATTCTTTCATGTGAACAGTACTAGCGCTCCCCACGGGGAGACAATTGGTTGTATGAATCCCTTGTCTAGCAGCTCATGCAGTTATTCCAATAGCTCCTTCATTTCCACCGGTGCTATACGGTATGGTGCCTTGGAAATCAGCGCGGCTCTAGAGGTTAAGTTGATAGGAAACTCTATTTCTCAGTTTAGGAGTAATCTTGGTAGTTCTTTTAGGAATACATCTTTAAACTCGTTGACTACCAAGATATCTTGAATGTTAGTTTCATCTAATTGGGTATCTCGTATGTGGGCCAAGTAAGCTGAGCATCCTTTTTTCATCATCCTTTTCTCTTTGACCATCGTCAAACAGTTCATCAATTTAGGGTTTCTGCTATCGAATAATGAAATCCTATCGTTCATGATCGTTTAAGGGTGATCTTCTTCTTCCGGCAATCTATTATTGCTCTATATGCATTTAGCCAATCCATCCCCAGGATGACGTCAAATTCCCCTAGAGAAAACGGTATTAAGTTAGCCGGGAGTTTATGGCCATCGACTTCTATTACACAATTTCTATGCACATTATATACAGGGAATACTTCTTGACTAGTTACTTCTATGTCTAATAGGATTTCTAACTTCACACTTTTTATTTAAATTTACTCACAAATTGGGCAGACACAGAGGAATGAGTAGCTCCCAAATCAAATAGTATGTAAACAGGTAATGAATTGACAAGTAGTGTACTTGTCACCACGTCAGCTGAGTCTGTAACATCCTTAACTGTCATGTTGTAGGTCCGGGTAGTAGGACGCAATGGCTGTGCATTCCCTCTGGTCAGTAACGGACTCGGTCCCTTCCCATTCCCTGAAGTGTTGGTAGATTTCTTGGGGTAGTTAGGTGATATGTGCCCTTTCTCTCCTCATGTGAAACACACGCGGGTACTCGAGTTCGGGCAGTTTGTCACCATGTGGCTAGGCTGACTGCAGCAATAACACATACTCTTCCCCTTTAGACATGGCATGTCACCGTGGTTCTTTCCGAAACCCTTGCATTCATCCTCCTTCTTCCTCTGGGCATAGTAGCCTCTACTGCTTTTCCCGCTGGGCCTTTTTCAATTATTGTTCTCCTGAGCCCTGTTCTGTTGGTTGTGGCTCCCCTCAGTAGACCTTCCCTTATTCCACTTCCCCTTCTTCATATCTTTCTTCTTGTTGCCCTTGTTGAATTTCGACAGGGCATCTCCACTTCCTTCGGTGATCATCGCCTTCTCTACCAGCTTGGCATAGTTGTCTATTTCCAAAATAGCTACTTGATTAAAGAGCCATGGTTTCAATGCTTGCTCAAACCTTTTCACTTTTTTCCTTTTAGTATTGACTTGATGTGGAGGAAAACGTGCAAGCTCGTTGAACTTCACGTCATATTTTACCACCATCATGTCCCCTTGCTTTATCTCCAGGAATCTAGTTTCCATCCTATCTGCCATGCTTGTGGGGAAGTACTTCTTGAAGAACAGCTCCTTGAATCGCTCCCAGGAGATAAAACTTTCTTTTTCAGCCTCTCCAGCTACATCATTTTCCCCCACTTTTTTGTTCCTTTCCTCCTTTTGCTCAGTGGCTTCCCACTATAAGTTTGCTTCTCCTTGCAGCTGGTAAGAAGCGAAAATAGTCTTCTGGTCGTCTGCCACTCAGCAGATGATCAATGTTTTTTATATACATATTTTCGTATAATTATTCTCTTGATTTACTGTTAAAAATGCATGGATTGAGCTTATATATCATTGTTTAAGCTAACAAATCATCAACCCAAGGGATTAGTGATCAGTGCTTTTTATATACATATTTTCTGATGATTATTCTCTTGATTTATTATAAAAATGCATGAATTGGAGTTATATATCCTTGTTTGGGCTAACAAACCATCAATCCAAGGGATTAGATATATTTTATTATTATTAGGCTTACATTGCAGAGAATTGGGCTTGAAAAGGCTTATTTCGGACAAAAATCGAAGTTTGACCAAATCCCAGACGAACAAAGATTGCCTAGAATCGAAACAAAAGAAAAAACCAAAAACTAAGAGCCTTATGGGTGGCCTTACGGCTGTAAGCCAGGCCCTAAGGAAGGCCGTATAATTTATCGCGAATTCTATTGACTTTTTTGGAAAGCTTTGACCAAGGTAGTTTTGGGCTTTCCTATTTGCTTTCAAAGTTCTATTCAAGTGGAAAACCTAATCAGACTCAACTTCGGACAAGACCCAAAGACTAAGCCTATATAAACTCCCTCCTAGCTCTCAAAAATATACTTTTCATACAATATATGATCGAGAGGAGATCAAGAACTCAAGGAGGCGGGAGATCGGGCTACCACACTAAGACATCTAGCCATCTTCTTATGGTTTCTTCTATCTTTTATGTTGTATTTTGTAGATCAGTCAATATGTTCTGATTTATTTTTATATACTAAGACAATACGGATCTTATTCATGATTAATTAAAATTGTATTTTATATTTATTACACGTTCATATTACTTTTGGATATTTATTGAGTTATTGTACATGTTCTTAATGTTTTGAATACTTGATCAATATTTAGATGATCTAGGTTAACAAATTGAAGGACATGACTGTGAAGGTTTGTAATGGCTCAATTGAATCATAACCATAGGTTAAACTTTGCTAGAGACCTTATTTCAAGGTGACTTGTGTGGTTTCGGTAGTAACTTAGCTCCTAAAAACGACTAATGAAATCGGGAATTTTCATAAAACGATAATGTTCTCTTTATTATTTAAATTCACATAGGAATATGATGGGTTAATAATAGGAGTAGGGATACTTTCGCTGGGCCAAAGG
>JAUMHB010089097.1:0-11310 GCA_032359685.1 Pittosporum tobira
TTGCGGCGTTCCGCACGGGAATAAATATTGCCTAACTTTAACGTTGACATTCTTTTTGTCGGAAACCAAATAATTTTTATTTAGTACTTCAAAATATTAAAAATACTGGGTTCTTACACTTAATCCCTTAAACGAGCCATAGAGCACAGTTAAAAATTTTGTTCTTGACTGAGGTGAGCAAAATTTCAAAGTTAGAATTTTGATTGTTGTTTGCTCAAATGGTTAATTAGAATAGCTTTCTGGAGTCCTCTAGATGATTATAGGTTCTTAAAACGCATTCTTTGGTTAAGTATTGACCCTGTTCTAGTCAAATTCCAGTCGGGTTCAACCATGGCAAAGCTCAGGATTTTATCCATGAAATCGACGTTGTTTCGGTCGATTGAGGGCTCCACGGTGTTCTTTAGGTTGTGAGGATGATTATAGTACTTTTTTTTTGATTTTTGACGTAGTTTTTAGCTTGAATCAAGCTTGACCAGAACGGGTTGCTGCCGGCCATGGCTTCCTTGCCTTGGTCGGAAAAGACAACCATCACCACCCTGTTTTGAGCTCTATTCAAGATGAGAATGGTGGATTCGAGCCCAAGTTCGAATTTCGCGCACAAAAATACTTTTTCTCCATCGATCCGGTGTGTGTGTGCGTGCGTGTGGCCATGGCAGCCCACTGCCAATGACCACCAGGCCGGCCGACCGGCTAGCTTGTTGGTCGGGCGACGGGGCGGAGGAGAAAGGGCTGACCAGTCAACCAGTCAATAGTTGACTTGGTCAACAACCTTTTGACTGACCGCCCGGCCTGCAGAACACTGCCATGGGTGACCGGGCCGAATGGCCAGTTCCTCAAGTAGTCGGATCTAGGAGGGCCGACCAGGCCAACCAGTCAATGGTCGACTTGGTTGACTGTTATCCCGACCGACCATTTAGTTCCGACCTATCTTGAAGGCCGACCGGCCAGTCTACTAACGAGACCGACTAGTCCAGCCTGACGGCAAGGATGCGAAGAAATGACCGATCGGTCAGCCAACCGATGGTTGACTCGGTTAGCCGTTGTTTGACTAGAATTATTTCAATTTTGTTATTATTATTTTCTCATGATTACTATTATTATCATTATTTTGAGAGAGGTTACATTATTAAAATACTCCCTTCAGTAAATTACTAAATTGCCACTGCAACAAATTTACAATAATGTCACTGCTGCACTATTTACAACAATGCCATTTAGTTGAAAAATTTTCTAACTCGGAATGGGCTCAAATTTGGTGGGCAGCTTGGAAACCGGCTTTCGAGCCTAGCCCATTAGGCACCATCAGTTTTGAGCCTTTTGGGCATGTTTAGATGGTTTTTGGATGTTTTAGTATTTATTATGATAAATTTTATTTTTAAATTTGAGAGTAAATTTTCTTAAATTAGAAAAATATTGTGTTTGATTAAATTCTATTTTATTTAGATAATAAATTAGAATAGTTAAGGAATAATATTTTTAATTCCTCTTTTTTTTTATGATTTGAATATCCTTACGATGTGACCACACATCACATTCACTGTTTTAAAACATCGTATATTTTTACACGAATGTTATATTCACTTTATATCCGAATAAGGATCCGATGAAGTATTTTAGGGTTAATAATACATCGGGATAAATACGATGAATAAATTGGATGGAACGAACCAACTGACAAATTGTTAGATAATGACAATTTTGCTCTTTGAAAAATTTGTGTGCGTTTATGCCATTTTAATTAGGAATTCCAAGATGCTTAGGATTATTTTTTAGAGTGAGTGATCTATTTTAAAACGACGATACTAATGATAGGTCGTTGTTATTATAGGAATGTATGTAAGTGAGGAAGGGAGACCGTCAAGCGCCAACCGCGTTACGTGGAAAACCTAGGAAGCGTTATTAAGGCAAGTTTATTATTTCCTAAACTATGTATAAGTTATTGTTCACTTATGCACGCCATTTATTTCAGCTGTTAATACATATGATTTAAATTCAAGTATACGTATTTGTCATGAATGTACAAATTTAATTACTTGTACATTATTCGTTGATCATGTTAAATTCTTGAATGATTATGCATATCTACCATGTATAAGCATTTCCTATTGTTTGAAGCATTTATTATTTTCACATGACTAATGATAAATTGAATTCGAATATTGAACATAATTTAAAGACCGGTGTACCGGAATCCTGTATGGTTAACTCCTGTAGCTGTGACGTATACGACACGAATTGTTAGACTTGACTATGTGTCGAGGATGACAAAATGACTGTGCGTTAAAATGACTGTGTTTTGAAATGACTTAGTGTCAGACAGAAATGCCACCCAATTAATGTTTAATTATTCAAAATATTACAGTTGAATGACATGATATGATATTTACTCGTATATTATGCATGCATTGATGGAATTCATATTAACTCGTGAATTCAAATATTAAAGTTTTAATGATTCAAAACTATGTCATTTTATCTTTTTGACTGGAATGATCATTTTATTCAAAATAGAATAATTTCTTGCTGAGCATCTTTCGCTCATTCTTGTTATGTTTTTTATAAACCTTCAAGAACCGGTCGAGCGAGGTGAATTCTCGAAGGGTAAAGACAAGATAGAATACTATTAGGATGTTCCCGGATTGTTCTAGCTTGAATGTTATAATTGAAAATTGTACGACTTTCATTCGTACTTGTTACCATGTTATTGTAAGACTTTAACTTTTAATTAATTTTTATGCTTCCGATGTGTAAATTATTCGTATGAGCGATCCTTGTAAGAGATAACAGGGCGAGTTGTCGAATGTTGACAACTCAATATGCTGAGATGATATCTGACGACCAGATTTTCACAAGGATTCAGAGGTGGAAATTTGGGGGCGTCACATTAGGTTCATTGTAATGTGAATTAATATGATTGAAATTTGGTATGCCAAAGGTCTTAGGCCTTCACTATAAATTCCTCAAGGTTTGTAACGGGTGAGGCATGCTAAAAGAACCCAGTCTGGTTGATGGAAGCAAGATAATCATTTGTAGAAATTCTCTCTTGAAATGATACACACACACACACACACACACACACACACACACACACATATATATATATATATATATATATATATTTGGTTCTTGTGATTTTACGAGCTTGCAGGAATTTCTACGGAAATCAATCCGGATAGGAGGAAGAACCTCAAATTAATTTCATACCAATGATTCAACAATATTACAGGTTAAATTATGATATAATTTATATGATTTGATATCTAAAGTCTAACAAATGCCAACACACTTCTAGTTGTGTCATGCTCTGATATCATTTGTAACGCCCCATGACCCAAACACACTAGCCCAAGAGTACCAACTAAGTCCACTGGCCCCACCACAGACATGATCCAAAACCTTAAACTATTAAGTACTCTTGGTAGTGAACTAAGACTTATATAAGACAATTACTATTTTCAAACTTAATCGATGTAGGATAAAATATCACATCAATTCTCAACTTTCAATCCTTTGATTGTGTTGGATAGTGTCTATCGCTAAATCTTGAATGTTCATCCTAAGTAGTTGGCATGTTACTGGTTGGACCTTTTGGCTCTGTATTTTAGATGGAACCCTTGTTGGCTGCCATATGGAGGGATGATTTCTTGTAAGATAGTAAGGTTAACATTTATGACTTGGAAAATGTGAAATAAATGAAAAGAAAGAAAAAATTAAAATTAATGTAAAAGTAAAAAAGATAGTTCAATTTTGACTTGAATCCTTGTAATTCGCAATCATTTGTTGACTCGTACCAAGGTAAAAATTTATAGCACTCTAAAAGTGAAAAAAAGACGAAGTTTATTGGTAAAAGGTTGAGACCGATAAATACCATAGTCAACAACTAATTCTTCTGGAGGCCTGTGGTATTGGCCTTTTATTTATTTATTTATTTATTAAAATTATTTTTATTTATTTATTTATATAGTTTAAGGTTCTCAATAGGTGTTCTTATTTTTAACTACTTCATTCGTTCGAAATTAATTGCAATGTTTTTCTTTTTTCACGTTTCAAATTAATTTCAATTCTTTTTTTTTGGAACAGTTTAATGATGCAAAAACTTACTTTTATTATAATTCACTACTTCAACCACTATTTTAACATTAGGCTCCACCACTTTAAACACAACTTTATTATTATGACCCACCACTTCAACTATTACTTTACTATCTAAAACTAAAACACGAATGATAATCAATTACTTTAACTACTACTTTATTATCTAAAACTATAATGTCAACATGATGATCCATTACTTCAACCATCCGTCCACCATCTAAAATTATAATAATAATCAAATACATTTCTTAAGTTCCATGTTATTTTATTTGTTCCACTTAATTTGAGATAGAGAGAGTAACATTGAGAGAATATTGTGAGGTTGGGTGTATTTGAAATTCAATTTACGTGTTTGCTAAACTTAATATACTGTTTATATTTCTATTCTAGTAAATTTCTACTGCCTCAACGCCCGTGATTTTTCTGATTTGGGTATCCACGTAAACTTTTATCATAGCCATAACATTTGTTATATGACGAAATATAAATTCAAATAACTATACTTTCACTTTCAAGAAAATAACCATACTTATAAAAATTTCAATATCAAAAAGATTTTAGATTTTCCTTTCTTTTTGTTTCCTTCGTTTTTCCTTAAATTTACGTAGTACCAAACCAAGCATCCGGGTTTCTTAAATTTGAGTGGCAATAAAAGGTTTGTGTTTTTACTCTACCCATAAATCGGTGCATGTGTTCATGTTTCTTTGCTTTAAATGATCCGATCTTAGAAATGCGTACGTGTGAGTATGATTCCGCTGCGATCTGTAATACCTAGTGTGGGTATACATGTGTTGATCCTAACCAAAGCGTATGTGGAAGTTGGGAAGCCACTGACTGGGTTTTAGGGAAAATCAGGCCATCAGACGGGGCAGCAAAACCTCTACCTTGTAATTAACACCACCATCACAAGGGTATTGCAGTTGAGTATATGTGGTCTTTGAACGGAGTTATCAAGTTCTCTATATGTGCTGATATTTATGGAGGTCCTAGCTAGCTAGCTAGATGTTTCGGAAATGATTTTAAAATTTCAATTAACATGAAAGATTTCTTTAACAGATTATTCAGTCCTACTATTACATAAATGAAATAAGTACATCAACAACAAAACATACAAACTACTCACATCAACATGCTTGAGATAGTAGTAAGCATGAATTTAACACAAATAAAATAGAAACTCCATCAAGATCGCATTTCCAGCTGAAGGCCAATCCAACGTGTCGGCCATGGCTGCACACTTAACTTAATCAATCATCACTTGGAATGTAAGGTTCCGCAACTAAAAACAAGTTATTTTTCCTTTTGAGTGTAGCTCCTAAGATCTCGGCCATTTCAAGAGTTTCACCGGGCTTTCCGTTGGGAAGTTTCCAGTTGAAATGGTAGAGTAGTAGGGCAAGAGGAAGCTCAACCGTCGCTACACCAAAAGTTATCCCTGGACACATTCTCCGTCCCGCCCCAAACGGGATATAATTTAGGTTAGTGCCAATTAAATCAGTGGATATGGTCTCGAATCTCTCGGGTATAAAGCTCTCCGAATCAACCCAATACGCAGGATCCGTCATAATCGCCCAGGAATTAACAATGACTTTTGTTTTGACGGGTATTGTGTATCCATCAATCTCAACTTCCTCCCTGCATTCTCTGGGGAGTAACAAGGCAACAGGTGGGTGTAACCGTAAAGCTTCTTTTATCACAAGCTTTAGGTAACTCAAACCTTGAATATCGTTTTCATTTATCGTTGTTTTTCCCTTGAGGGCTTGTCTCACTTCAGCTTGTACCTTCTCCATTGCTCTGGGGTGGCTTATCAACTCGGACATCGTCCATTCGAGAGCTGCTGAAGAAGTGTCAGTCCCAGCTATGAGCATGTTCTGCAACAATAGAGTTTTATGCTAAATCTTTGTACACAAAAATAAAATAAATTTATATTTATCTAATAAACAAGTAGTTGATAGTTTTCGGTTTTTGGAAAGAATAAGTACCAAAATAACGCCTTGGATGTCATCAGACATGATGGGAAATTCAAGGCCACCCTTCTCTTGAATTCTTAGAAGAATATCAACAAGATCTTCGTTCTCCGTATCACTGGCACTTGTTTTGTCCCGATTCACTTTATGCTGGGCTATTATGTTGTCAAAGATCTGGTCAAGCTTCTGGCGAATCTTCTGTAATTTACGCTTCGCCCCGCTAAGATGTTGAAGTGCTTTTATTGAAGGAAACAAATCAGAAATATCAAAGCCTCCACCCAATAATGCCATCTCCGAAATGCACTTTATGAGATCCTCTTGGTACACACATTTATCACCAATCGCGGCTCTGCAAGTTATAGCATTTGTATATGCCGAAAACTTTTCACTTAGATTAACGGGTGACCCTAAGCGCGATTGAACGTAATGAACAAGATTGTAGGCCTCGTTCTCCCGATTAGGCCGAAACGACGTGACTTTGTTGGCAGTGAGGAGTTCAACTGTGCATATTTTACGCATCTGCCTCCAGTAACTACCATAAACAGCAAAAGCCATATCTTTACCGTTTCGTAGTATAACTTTGCTAACCAGAACTTTTGGCCTACTTGCGAAGGTAATATCATGAGTTTTCAGAACTTCTTTTGCTACTCGAGCGGACGATATAACGACCGCAGAAATTTGACCGAGTTGTAAGTGCATGAGAGGTCCATGTTTCTTGGCCAAGTCTCTGAGGCAACGGGTTTGTACCGTACCAGCCACTTGGAGCATATTTCCGAGGACAGGTAGCTTCCATGGACCCGGTGGGAGTTTTTGGGTTTTGGATCTTTTGAGTTCTTTGGCTAACTTAAACAGGAAGAGGGCGAAGAGGATGAAGGAAGAGATGACAGAGAATGGGGAATATTGGAGCTCCATTGAAGATAGCTTGCAGATTGAGAAAGAGATCGATGAACTGATATGCTTGCTAGCTTGATTAATAATGGATGATATTCTTGACTAAGGTAGTGTCGCTTTATACTGGCTTGAATTCCTTACCACAAGTAACTCATTCAAAGATGATATCCTGCATTAATTAATATTTGAAAAAAATAAATACCTTTTCCACTTGGCAATTTGTTTGTTGGAGTCAAAGTCAATTTATGCAAAAAAAGTTCCGTCTTTATCTCTAAAGTGGATGTAACAAAAAAAAAAAAAAAGAGACTAGAGTCGCAGCAGATATGAGCCTACTCATGTTGATTAGGATATTAATTATTTCTGGCCTATGTCTTTGTCGTTGCGCGCATTAGATGAGATTTTTTAATATATTATTTTTAATATATATATATATATATATATATATATATTGTAAAATATTCTGCGTTACGTAGGTTAGATTCAATTTTTTAATATTTTGTTCATAGTATTTTTTTATATTTTTTATGTATTTTTGTTTTTGTAGTTCTTCACACTTTATTTGGTAATTTATTTATTTATGATACATTCAATATTATTTTATCTATGTCCACTTAAATATATAAATAACTACAAACTCATGCAAATGAAATTATATTTATTGTTATTTATGTTATGGGACTCTTTAATATCCAATAATTAAATTATAAGTTATGGTAATTAATCTAAAGTAATATGAGTTCATATAGTACTTAGCCCGAGTTACATATCTAATTTCTTTATATCCAAGTTAATTCGGTAAACGAAAAAAAAAAGTTTAACTCATACTAACAAACTTAGTGTTTGTAAATTTTTAATATATTAATTTTTGAATTAAGTTTATAATCAATTCAATTTGAGTCAACTTGATAATTGAACCGAGTTGATTCGATAAATAAATTGAGTTGACTCAATAAATAAATCAAATGGATATAATAAGTTTGTCTATTTATATGTTATATTGACCGGATGTTGCTTCATGGCCACTGGTTATTCTACGGTCTACACCACATACACTATTGACTATGGATTAGCTTCAACACCGAGAGAGTTTGAAATTGAAACCAACTTAAAGGATAGTGAGAAGGAAAATGGAAATAAAGATGTTCGACATGCATTTTTCCTAGATGAAAATGAGGTTTATTATTTAGATTATCTCAACCACATTTTAAGAATCGAAAAGTTCATCTTAATTTCTTCAGAATAAGTCATTTACAAACTGTCCAGTAATTATACTAAAAGCTAGCTAGCTAGCTAGTCTATTTACAGAATCCAAATCGAAATTTCCAGAAAATTAAAAGCCAAGGCAAGTAAGTTGGGTGGTTAATTAAATTATTTTTAACTTAATTAATTATTGAGTATTCGGAGGTTAACTTAAATATGTATTTATTATTACTGTGAACCTGGCCTAGTTTTTAATAAGACATGTTTAAAATATAATCAATGTAATGCTAGCAATAGATGAAAAACTTCTTGTAATGATTATTTAATTTATTGGGTCAATTCTGTACAATTATACTTATTTTACTCTTGTTGACTAAAATTTGATGGGGACTGCTTTTTCTAATTTTGAATGAAGTAATTTCTTGGATTAGGGCAACATCGTGAGACTGGTTTGTTTGCTCCGGTATGTATAACTTATTTGGTAAGAGCGTTTTTAAACTTATCAAATTATTTTTTATAATTTAAATTTAGTTTATTAAATATATTTTTTTTTATTGTATTTGAGTTAATAATTTTTAATAAATTTTGTTAACAAACGAGCACAAGTCAAAAAAAAAAAAAATTTGGTTCAATGATTTTTCAAATCTAAATAATTTTGCCCTTTAACTTATATTTTTTTTCGTTTAACTCAATAAAATTATATATGTCTTTTTTATACCAAAACTAAAAATTATGCGTTTATTATAGTAATTAAACTTAATAAATTATAATGATATTTCATTTGCCTATTAAAAGTATACTAAAGCATTGTAAATATATTATATTTATAAAATTGATTGAAGTCCAATTTGCACTCCAAACTTTGACCAAAAATAAGGTTTGCGTACTGAATTTCTTAAATTCTAAAAACCACCCCATATTTACATTCATACAACTAAATGCACCCTCCACTCATTTTCCGATCAAAATTTAGCCGGAGACACTCTGTTGTCACTAAATTAAAGGGCAATTTGGTCAAAACATTAAATTTTTTTTTAGACATCAGATCAACATCCAAAATAGAAGAAATCTTTGACATTAGATCAACAATCCAAAACACAAGTGGAAGAACTCTGGCCAAAACAAAAGAAATCTTTGCCAAAAAAGATAAAGATTCATGTCATTGCTGCAGGCAATACATTCATGGGAGACAGTCATTACTCCACTATATTCTAGACTAGTACAAAATAGTTATATACCAAACAACTTATAGCACTCTCATCGTCCCAAATTTCACAGAAAAAAATGAAGAATTGATTTCATATTCTCTTCTTCAAGAAAGCAAAAAATTAGAATTACATAAACCAAATAGAGTTCAGATAATTCAACATACTTTATCAATCGGAGCCAAAAGCACTCATGCCTTCTCTTCCAATTCCTCTCCCTTGAATTCCCCAATATGCATAATAAAAATCTCAAATTTACACCAAAAATAAAAAGAAATTAAAAATTCTTGACAAATACCATTTATACACATACTAGTATTTTGTATCAGTACATAAAAATCTTTGTACCATTGCAATACTTCATAAAATATGTAAGAACCCAAGGTTTTTGAACAATTAATAAAATAAAAATATTTCCCTTATGATGTCCAGTAGAATCCTTCTGTGTCGCTACATTTCAAAAACTGAATTAAAATAATAAAATAATGACCACGGGCATTTTGGTTATTTTGACAATTATTGTGCCCAAGAACATTTTGGTCATTTTGATAAGTGTTATACCTAAGGGCGTTTTAGTCATTTGGACAAAAGATATGGCCAAGGGCATTTTGGTTATTTTTGGGAAAACTTGTGCCCAGGGGCATTTTGGTTATTTTTGGAAAACGTTGTGCCCAGGGGCATTTTGGTCATTTTGACCCGAAAGTTAAAAAGTGTTCAGAATCACAAACTGATCAAAGATCTAGAATCAGCGCGGAAAAATAATGACCCAAAACGCTGTCGGATTTTTGATTTGACCTATCCCATAGTTGACTTTTTGACTAGAGCGTCATATGAAAAAACGGATATCGCCGTTGGAATCGCAGCGTGCCAAAACATAAGAATAGAGTATAATATTGCGTTTTTCAAATTTTGACTTTTTAAATTATTATTTAATTATTAAATTATTCAACTCGCGAATCGAGACAAAATAGCAGTTTCAAATTTGAATTTTAACTCAGTTAACCAAGTGGGGCTCACATGCACAATTCTCCAAAACTTTTTGTCTTTTCCCATTTTTTCCCATTTTGTTTTTCTTTTTTTTTCTTTTCCCCTTTCCTTTTCTGTTCTTTCCACTTTGCCCCCCCAACATTTCTGCAGATTCTGCAGTTACCCAAAATTGATCAACCTTCCCTTTCAAGCATTGATTTTGGTTTCTAAATGTTGTAGTCCGTATATATAACGCGTACAAGCAAACCCTAATTCACAGAACAGCTGCAGAACTCAAAAAATTTGATTTTTACATTTTTTTTTCTTGCTAGCTCGGGTAAGATTAAAGTATGGATTTTTGAGTGTTAATCCTTAAATTGTTGTTATAGATTGCTTTGTTTAGACTCTTGGAAGTTGTTTGACCCATCAATCGATGTTTTTGAACAAGACTTACCCCAGATTCGATCAAATTTCAAAACCCTAAGTTCTTGAAGAAATCTGATCCAATCCGTGACATACCGGGCTTGTTTGTGTCAATTGATGGTTCATATCGATTCCTAGGGTCCTTAGGAAGCTTCCCATGGTTTCCAATTTGAGATTTGAGGCTAAACGAAGCCAATTCGATGATAGCCGGAGGTCATTGCCGACGACCATGGCGTACTCGCCATCGCCGGAGAAGATGACACGGGATGGCTGAGAATCGGTGTTTTTGCAGATAGGGACAGTGGGGTTGGTCCTTTCACCAATCCTTTAACCACGAAAATGGGTTTCCCCCATCGATCTTGTGTGTGTATGTGTGTGTGTGTGTGAGCGAGCTTGTCGTGAGTTGCCGGCCAAGTTTTTCGTCGAGCAAGGTTAGGGAGACAGTTGACTGAGGTCAACTGTATCGGCAGTTGACCAGTCAACTGTTCCCGTTATTATTATTATTATTATTATTATTATTATTATTATTATTATTATTATTATTATTATTATTATTATTATTATTA
>JAUMHB010089108.1:0-11309 GCA_032359685.1 Pittosporum tobira
AGCTCAGAGGTGTAGGTTTGGCCCTCGCCATATAAACCAGCCCAGGTTGCACTCCGTGACCGATGTGGGACGCATCAGAAATTATCGGAGCACTTGATACAAGTAAATCACAAACATAAACTGAATCAATTTACAAAATCACATTTGTATATCCCTTGTTCCAAGCTAAAACTAAGCAATCTCGAATTCCCCAAAAATCTGCAAGGGGGACTATAACTCCATAGAGTGCCTTGTTAGCATATCTCGTTAGAGGTGTAAACGAGTCAAATCGAGTCGAATATTAACGTGCTCAGATTTTACTTGGATATTGAACGAATTTGAAATGAAGTTTGTGTATGTCTTGTTTAGTTATCGAATAAAGACCGAATACGAATCAAGCTCGAGTAATTTGAAATTTTCAAGCGAATACTATCAAACATCAACACAAAAAAATAATTTGCTAAGGTCCAAATAATTTATCAAACTTTAAAATGTGCTCATATTCTACTCATTAATATTTCGAGTCGAGCTCAAATCGATTTTTTAACTGAACAATCTCGAATAAATCTCGAATCGTTTAGTTCTATTTACGCTTTATCTGTCGTAACTGCATTGGCTCCTCCATGTTGATTCCATTGCAGACAACCATCAGTGTTAATTTTTATGTATTCAGAATGAGGAGGGTGCCAGGCTATAAATGATATGCTTTTGGGGTTTTTTTTTACTAGCTCAAACCTTTTCGGGATAGACACAATTATTTATTAATATATTATAAAAGTTATTTTAATATTTCAAATAATTTTTTTTCAATAAGTAATTAGTTTTAAGTTAAAACAATTGATATTATGTATATATTTATAATTTATTTATTTATTTGATAAATATATTTTTGAATTTTATTTTAACACAAATTATTTTATTTTCTTGTTATACAAATAATAATCTATTAAAGTTGATTGAACTTATGTTTATATAAAATCAAATTATAAGTTATTTGTAAGATTTTAAATTTTTGTTACCCATTTTCTATTTCCTATATGTAAACTTATTAATATACTTAAATATGAATTATGTATGAAAGATAATAGACATCTCATACTTTTTTTTATTAATAATAGTTTTGCTAATAGAAATTTTGAACTTATATAATTGTTAGAGGTTTAGATTAAATAATTTGTAATTAAAAAAATGGGCTAATGGTGCTTTCTTTAACAAATATTATGTAAGAAAAATAATAGGCATGTCATAATTATTTTTATTATTAAAAATTTTTTAGCAATAAATTTATATCTATACATCTGTTAGAGATTTATGTTTAATAATTTACAATTAAAATATAATTTATTGATAATTTGATGAATGTGTTAATAATGAGAAATATGTATACTTGAAAATAATGGAAGACCAAATTTATATTTCATTAAGTGGAGTATACAATATTTAACATTTTGGTATTTATTTCATCATATGTATTTAGTATAATGGTAAACTTGCTCACAATTTACCTAAGTTACCTTGGTTCAAATCTTTGCAACTGCAATTAATTTTTTTTAATATGAAACAAATAATTGAGTTAACTCAGTTGACTTAACCGAGTCTAGGGGTAAAAATTTTCAAAGATGGCTAAATGTTGAACCAAAAAATGAATTAATTTAGCTGAGTTTTAGATGGCTTGGGCTTATATATATATTTTTCCTAAACCCAAGTGGATGTGATTTATGGTCTTCATATGAGCCATCTTTAACAACTAAATTTAAGGATGGAATTGGAGGTCTAAATAGGTTTTTATTTCATAAAAGGCAAAATGCCAAATCCCAAAAGCAAACAGTATTCCCTACATAATTTTTGGAGAAGCTCTGAGATTAGAATAGACTTGACAACTGCAATTAAATTTTTTTAATATGAAATAAATAATTGAGTTAACTCAATTGAGTTAACCGAGTATAGAGGTAAAAATTTTCAAAGATGGCTAAGTGTTGAACCAAAAAATGAACTAACTTAGCCGAGTTTTAGATGGCTTAGGCTTTTATATATATATATATTTCTCCTAAACCCAAGTGGACGTGATTTATGGTCTTCATATGAGCCATCTTTAACAACTAAATTTAAGGATGGAATTGGAGGTTTAAACAGGTTTTTATTTCGTAATAAGTAAAATGCCAAATCCCAAAAGCAAACAATATTCCCTACATAATTTTTGGAGAAACTCTAAGATTAGAATATAGATTTGATTTTAACCAGGAGAGAAAGTCCCCAGTTTGAAAATTTGCCAAGGATGATAAAGCATGGACTTTTCACTAAAAACAATTTGAAAAAAAATGCAATTTTTCGGAAAAGATGCTCTGGAGTTTCATTTGCTAACCCACAAAATACATATTTTTTGTAATCCAACCAAAGAAAATTTGACCGAGTGTTAATTTTTTTTATGAATTAATTTCCAAAGGAAAAATTAATATTTGGAGGAATGTGCAGATGCCAAAGCCAGCTAAAGTTTGTATTATAATGAGAGTAGAAGGTAAGAGCCTTGTAGGCGAACTTAACTAAATAGGATCCCCTGTCTAAAGGCTTGGAAATTTGATCCTCAGATTGGTCCGTGAAAGTAAGCGAAATGGACTTAATGGTTGAGATTAAATCTTGAGAAATGAAGCCTTTAATAAGGATGTCTGTTTTCCAATAATGGGAGTTATGATCTATGAGGCTGGTTACTTTCATATTGATCCAATCTTCAAGAAAAAGGCCTATAACTAATTCTCTTAAGGAATTGCCAAGACATTATTTATCATTCCAAACTTTAATATCATTACCATTTCCTACTGCCCACCAAATGTGACTAAGGATAGCATCTCTAGCTTTAGGGATAAATTTCCAGGATGTATTTTGGTTTGGTTTCCTAGGAGCTTGCCAAATTGAAGCATTGGAAAAATATTTTGCTTTAAGATGCCTCACCCATAAGGAATTGGTTTAGATCATAACCTCCAAACTGCATTCATGAAAAAAGCTAGATTATTTTCTTTAATTTTTCCTTAACCCCAACCTCCTATGTCTTTTGGGTTAGGAACAGGTGGACTAGTTAATATGATGACATTTGTTTGAATTTTCAGCCTCACCCTAACGAAACTTTCTGTTGATTTTGTCAAGGATGGAACAAATAGTGACAGGGAGAGGGGAAATTTGCATGGCATAAATGGGCAGCGTGGAAAGGGTGGATTTAACAAGAACAAGTCTACCTGATATATAGAGGAATTTTGATTTCCAAGAAATGAGTTTCTCCCCGGCCTTTTCAACTAGAAATAGAAACTTATCCTTGGAAAGTCTAGTATGTAAGAGAGGATGACCTAGAAAATAAACCAAGTCCAAAGTGATGCTCAAGTTTAATGTTTTTTGAACTTCTAACCTTGTGTGCTGACTAGCATTTGGAGTGATGAAGAGTTTTGATTTGTGGACAGTAATTGAAAGTCCAAAATTGTGAAGATAGGAATTCAAGATGTTCATAAAATTTTGGGATTCTTTGGGACATGCATGACCAAAAAGGAAGATATCATCAATAAAGAATAGATGTGAGATGCCTTCATCATTTCAGTTGATCAATTTTATTGGATGAAGGAGTTTCGCAGCCTCTCCTTGTAAGAGATTTTATTGATAACTCATTAATGCATATGATAAAGATAAAAGTAGATAATGGATCTCCTTGTCTAAGACCACATCTAGGTATAAATGAAGTTCCTCTGAGCTTATCCCATCTAATTTGATAATTAACTAACGTGATGCAAGAGAGAACCAAATTTATTAACAAAACAGGAAATTGTAGTTTAATAGAAGTTTTTTTATGAAAGACCAAAAGAGGCAATCATAGGCTTGTCAAGCTTGGCCATCATGAAAGCTCCTTTACCCTTCTTATTCTTAAGAGTGTGAATAATTTCATTTGCCAAAAAATAATTGTCTGAGGCCCTCTTGACTAGAACATACCCAGCTTGATTTGAAGAAACAATATAGTAGAGAAAAAGGTAGAGCCTATTTTCAAGGATTCTAGTTATCAGTTTAAGCAAAGTGTTGCGGAGTCCAATAGGTCTAAAGTGTTTGAATTCATTTGGATTTTTAATTTTTGATGAGACAAATATGAGTTTTATTAAGATCTTCCATAATAAAGCCATCATTGAAAATTTTGTTTAAAAGTTGAAAAATTATGGACCCAAGGATGTCCCAAAATTTTTGCAAGAAAATTGTTTAAAACCATCATGACCAGGGGCTTTATAGGGACCCATTTCGAACATAACATTTGTCCCTTCTTGAAAAGAAAGTGATGCACCGAGATTCTGGAAATGGTTTGAATATGGAGAGTAATTTTTAAGGTTCAATAGATCCGACCGGTCAATATCAACGTCATCATTTGAATTTTTGTAAATCTTACAAAAATGTGATTCAAAAAGACCAAGTATTTCATTATCTTTTGTGGTGGTCCAAGAATTTGAATCATTTTTCAAAGATGGAATTTTATTTCTTCTTCTATTAGTTTTGACTGTGAGATGAATTTTTTTTGAATTTTTGTCATCATCCTCAACCAATCAATTTTTGTCCTAAGAGCCCAGTACTCAAACTCTTGATCAATGACTTTATTGTATTCCAATGATAATTTATTTTTCACTTCGAACAAGGATGAAGAGGGATTATAAAACAACATCCATTGAATATTTTCTAAATTTTAAAGAATTTGTTTTACGATAAAAATATTTTCAAAATATTTATTAGCCCAATCTGCAATGTGAGTCTGAACTAAGTGGATAGTATTTACAAGATCAATATTATCTTGAAACAATTTATTCCAAATATCATATAACATATCATTATAGCGCGGATAGGTATTCCACATACTTTAAAAAAGGAAAGGCTTAGGTTGAAAGAAAGGGGTTTGATCTCTTGAAAACAAAAGAAGGGGATGATGATTAGAATAAGTACGAGGCAAGTGCCTAATAAAAGCATTTGGAAAAAGATTCATCCATTTTTCATTAGCAAAACCTCTATCCAAACATTAAAAAATAATACCATTTGATGGAAATCTTTTAGTAGTCCACTTTTAAGAAGAACCAACAAAATCTAGATCCTCTAAATTGCAATCATTCATTCAATCAATAAAGGGAGCAGAAAAATTTGAATTAAATGGTCTGCCCCCTTTCTTATCACATTAAGCCAAAATATCATTAAAATCACCTGTCACAAGCCAACCTAAGTTATTTGAAGGAATAATACTACTAAGTTCTTAACATAACTGACCTCTAATAACAGAGAAGCATAAATACTAGAAAAAAACCAAGGAGAAGAAGAAGGGTGAACCTGAACAACAACATGAATGGCTTGGATATTGGAATGGATTACATCTATGCATATGTGGTTCCTCCAAAACAGCTACAAACCACCCTTAAAACCATTGTCATCAACTCGGTGACCTGAGTCAAAACCAATCTTTTGGCAAGCCTCTTCAGCTTGTATACCCCAGATTTTACTCTAAGAGATAGAAAAGGAGAACATCTGGCTTGTGATCATGAATCATGATTGCAACTGTCTGATAAAATTTAGGGTTGTCGCAATCCCTACATTTCCAAACAATCATCTTTATCATGGGAGGTAATTTGGGGAAGTGTGATTTCCTGTAACGAATCACTGATGTTGTGGGAAGGACTCTCATCTCTGGCCAACCCATCTAATTATACAATGAGGGAGATGGAGCTACCATCCTTGATACTTCCATCTTGAAAGAGCATGCCAATTCCTTTGGCCCTTCTACTTATAGAGCAGAAATAGCTAATGGCAAATGATCTGGCTGAACATTAAACTTTTAAGGAAAGTTGAGTTTTCATTGCATGCACTACTTAGCCACTCTTCCCTTATTTTGGCAAATGTAATAGGTGGATCCACAAAGTTCTTAATGGCCCTTAGAATAAGACCTCTTGGAGGATAGGGAGATAGACCCACTATTTTGCCTTTGGATTTTTTTCCAAAAAGACGTCAATTTGGTGATCTTGAGATACTCCTTATGTGAAAAAGATTGTTCATTGTCGTGGTATAATATATGGGGTATCTGTGGTGATGATGTTCCTAGGAATTGGGAAAGACCAGTCAAAAAGTTGGCTTTTTGTGGACTGAATTTTTGTAGAGAATGATTTAAGATTTTTGTGGTATTGACTATAAGGGATAGGGTCAAATCTGGTTCTCTCGTGGGGTTGATCTCTTGAGCAGTGGTGATATATATGGATATCGGTGGTGATTATAAGATTTCATTTGTTTGGATTATTGAAATAAGGAATGAATGGTAAGATTCTGGATAAATGACATTGGAGTACATTGATTTGAACCTTGGGATAGAATTTTCCATGAGAAATTTTAGGACAATTTAAATAAATACAGAGATTTGAAGTTTAAGGTAGGTTGGGGAAATAATAATTGGATATATGGGAAACATGATTTATTTTAAATGAAGGTCAAATTGGACTTTAAGCATGATATGGAAAATTTGGACCAAGGATTAAGTATGGAGTAATTATCTTGCCAACACATGCTCACTAGAGGTCATGATTTTAATTGAAATTCTGATGCTTGGCCACTTAAATTGTTATTTGGACGATTGATTAGATTTTTGGAATCAAGAATGGTAAGAATAATGTGTACTACTTCAATATTTTTAACTTGGTGCAATAAAAAAAATTCCCTAGTGTAGAGGTTATAGCATGCCTTGGGGTATGTTTTTCTTCCTTGGCAAAATTTAAGAAAAGAAAGGGACAAAGTTGATGATACAAGTTGATGAGGTAAGCAAGGTGATCTAAGCATGATGTAAACAATATAACATAAGCTTGATTCTATAAGCTTCTAGAAGGTGGCCTTATTGGCCAATTTAGGGTTACATGTTTGAAGGCCTTGTTGGATGATTTAGGAGTGGTCTACTTAGCTCCATAACTTGTGAGCTACTTGGCCATTTTTATGACCAACCTAATCAACTACCAAGCAATCAAACTTGTGGCCAAAATAAGTCATGAATAGCCTCCTTTAAGGCCATGACAAAAGAGCGTAGAGAGGCGTAACTTTATTTTTCTAGACTTAGCCAACTTGATAGGAAAAAAAGAGAAGAAAACTCACACACCATACTCACCCAAGCCCATAGGTTAGGGAGGAACACAAAGAAGTGCTTCATTTTCCTGAGTAACCTCGAGAGAAAATCATCCAAGTGATCAAATACAATAAGCCAGCTAAAGATCATCATCAAAAACCCTTGAAAGTGCTTACTAGTTAAGCACAAACCCTAGATACAAAGCCAAATCCTAAGTGATTTCCAAGCTCTCATATGCCAAGCCATCATTTTGAAGCTTGATCAAGCACAAGGAGGTCAGATTTGAAGGTAGCAATGAGGAGGTCAAGTCTTGGGAAGCTGGACTGGAAGCCAGCAAGAAGGAATCTGTGGATTGGAAGGCTTAATATACTTCAATCATAAGGGTATATATCTCCACCTTGGTTTTTTATTTTTATTAGAGTAAAAGTAAAATTGATGAAGTTAAGCATGATTAAATGAATTGATATAGCTTAAGATAGTATGTGATAGTAGTTTTACATGTCAAGCAGGATGGGATTGTATGCATGAGGATTATCTCATTAATATTGTTGTTGTGGGGATTGCCAAGGGAGGGGACATATTTTTTCTATGGGATTTAATAAATCCTTTGATAAAGGATTTAATGAATTAAAGTGCTTGCATCATGAAATTATGAAGGATAATGCATTAAAGGGATTATGGAAACTAGTTAGGGTACAAGGAGTCCATGTATGAACTATAATAAAATTGGATGTTATTTAATGACCAAACTCTAGCTTATAAATGGTATAAAGTGTTTATGGATGGTATAATTATGCTTAAGGAAGTATGTGAGAACCTAGAAAAAGATTTAAGGAAGTTAAGGATGATTTTACAAATGTGCAGAATCTGAAATTTTGAGTTTTAAGCCCTAATCCGAAATAATAGAAAATAATTGGCTTGACCAATGGAATCGAAACTTTTATTGGAAGTAATTAGATATTGTATATGATGTCCACTAAGTTTCATAATTTTTGGAGTTGATTTGATATTTTAATAAATTGGCTAAAGTGGACTACAGAAATGTTCTGTAGAAACAGAGGAACTGAGACTCTGTTTTGACTTTGGAAAATCACATTTTTTTTTCTTATAAGTCCAAATTGAGTGATTCAAAAGTGCATAGATAGATACAGAAGTCTAGTTTCTGGAATATTGATCATGATAACACATGATTTATATGGAATAAGTTATACCTATTTAAGTGAAAAGAGTGCAGAAGAGAAGAAGTTGGATTTTCAGTCAAGTTTAGTAAATCATGAAAAATAATGTATAAGTCTAAAATTAATGAAAATTTTTCAAAGTTTACCTGGATGATAAATTTTATTCCCACCAAATATATTATATAATTTGAAGGACATTTGATATTTTTATAAATTGTTTTAATTGAGTTGCAAAAAACTTTCAACATCATCAGAAAATCTGAGATTTTAGTTAACTTTGGAGAATGATCTCCTTCATTATTAATTGGAATTTAGTGATTATTGAGCCTATTTTCAACCCTAAAAGTGTAGAATTTGATAAAAGTAATCAAAATGCTGAGAGGGTTTTGTAGCATAAGTTGAGTGTTTTTAAGTTTAATGGACTCCTTGGACCTAAGATAAGACATTATATGAACAGGGCTATCAAATGCGATCATAAGCTGTGAAAATTTGTAAGGTCACTAACATAAAATCATTCATGGTTCCAGGACATTGATTAAAAGCTAAGGAGGATTCAAAGGTAATTGGAACAGTAAAGGAGCACAAGGCAAGTACTTTTACTCGCCCCTCTTTTACGTGTAATTTTATTGCTTCATTACACGTAGTATTTATTGTCATGAATGCATGAGTTTTATTCCTTGTGCATATGAAATCAAATATATGCTTGAATGTTGTGTATTTCTGCCATGCATGGCATGCCCACTAAGGTAACATAGAAATTCTCAAATAAAAAAGGAGTTCGAGTATGTCAACAATAGTTAAGACTAGTGTATTCCAGGACCCTACATGGAAGAACTTGTAGTTACAGGAAGTAGCCTGCACTTGCGGTGTGCACACGAGCTAGCTATATTATGTCTCCACTGACAAATATTTGGGTGGAGATAATGTGGAGGTAATAAAGTTGCATACTCACCATTATTATTTATTTGTTGCATGATTTACATTATACTCGTAGATCATGCTAGCATTATGGAACTCATTTTAATGCTCATGGGTTCAATATGAGTTATATCTCAAAAATTGTTTATTTCATACTTATTTCAATATTGTTCCTTTAGCCTTGAAAGTATGGTACTTACTGAGCTCCATTCGCTCACTATATATGTGGTTTAAATGTTTCATAGCTAGGGGCAAGCGTATTGAGATAATGAGGAAGGAGAAAAAAAAAGATGAACAATTGACGTCAAGCATGCGAGAGGTAACCTCTAGGGATTTTGCCTAACCCTGAGAAGGATTTGTAAATTGTGTTGTGTGACGCCCCCAAATTTCAACCTCTAAATTCTCGTGGAAATCTGATCGTCAGATATCATCTCAGCACATTGAGTAGTCAATATTTAGGCAACTCACCATGTTATATCTTACAAAAACGATCATACAAATGAATTACACAGCGAAAACATAACTTAATTAAAAGTTTAAGTCTTACAATAATAGGGTAATTAAATGCGAGCAGAAGTCGCACAAAGTTCGAATACAACAATCAAGTTAGAACGAGCCCGGGAACATCCTAGTAATATTCTACATTGCCCTTGCCTTTTGAGAATTCGTCTCGCTCGATCAGGTTTGGAAGGTTTATAAAACACAGCAGGAGTGACCGAAGGATGCTCAACAAGAAATTATTCTATTTTGAATAAAATGATCCTTCCAGTCAAACAGATAAAATGGTATAGTTTTGAAAAAACTTTAATATTCAAATTCACGAATGAATATGAATCCCATCAATGCATGCATGATATATGAGTAAACGTCACATCATGCCATTTCAAAATAAGCATTTTGAATAATTGAACATTACTTGGCATTTCTGCCCAACACTTAGTCATTTCAACACAAAGTCATTTCGTCATCCTCGACACATACTCAAGTTCAACGATTCGTGCCGTATACATCACAACTACAGGAGTTAACCATGTAGGGTCCCAGTACACCGGTCTTTAATTTCATATTCAATATTCGAGTTTCAATAATAATGAGTCATGTGAAAATAATAAGCATTTCAATAATGGGGCATGATTACACATGGTAGATATGCATAATCATTCAAGGCTTCAACATGAACAACAAATAATGTACAAGTAATTTAATTTTGTACATTCATGGCAATGCGTATTCTGAAATTTAAATCATACGTATTGAAAGCTGAAATAACAGGCATACATAAGTGAAACAATAACTTATAAATAGTTTAGGGAATAATGAACTTGCCTTAAATACGCTTCTTAGGTTTTCCAACTGACGCAGTTCGTGATCGTTGGTTTCCTGTCCTCACTCACGTGCGTTCCTATAATAATAATAACCTAACGTTAGTATCGTCATTTTCAAAATATCTCGCTCACTCTCGAAATGAAATTTAGCTTCTTGGGGGTCCCTAAAAATGATATGAATGCACACAAAAACTCAAAGGGCAAAATTGTCATTATTTGACAATTTGCCGTTTGACTTATTCCGTCCAATTTATTCCTCGTATTTACCCCGGGGTATTCTTAACCCTAAATTACTTCATCGGACCCTTGTTCGGATGAAAAATGAAAATAATGTTCGTATATGAAAATATACAATCTTGAGCAAATAATAAATACGGTGTGTAATCGCATCGTAATAATATTTTGATTATAAAAAAGAATTTAAAATAATATTCCTTAAATATTCTAATTTATTATAAAAATAGAATTTAGTGCAATATAATATTTTTTCAACTTTTAGGAATTTAAATTCTCAATTTAAAAAATAAATTTAATATATCTTATACAATTTTATCAACTCAATGGCATTGTTGTAAATAAGGCCAAATGACAATTTTGTAATTAGTACCACAATGACATTTTTGTAAATAATGCTGCAAGACTATTTTTGTAAATAGTGCAGTTGGGGTATCGTTGTAAATAGTGCAGTGACATTTTGGTAAATAAGTGCAAAATGGTATTTTGGTAAAATGTGTCTTAGGGGTATTTTAGTAATTTGACCCTTCTGAAAATTTAATAATAATAATAATAATAATAATAATAATAATAATAATA
>JAUMHB010089130.1:0-11305 GCA_032359685.1 Pittosporum tobira
GATTTTTATATAATTAACCTACTAAACTAATTACTAAACAAATATAAATTAGGGTTTTAAACAAAATAAGAAAGAATACTAAGATTTTGATTTCACCTACCCATTCATAATCAGATCAATTGGTTTATCATGTAAGTTATGAAATTTATTCTGTTGTGATAGTGTAATTTTCTTTCTTTAGTTGCTATTATATCTATAGTTATAGCACCCATACTTCAATTATTAACCCTACAGTCTCCATGCGAAATTTAAATAATATGAAGAGCATTAAGTTTTATGAAAATTCTTGGATTCACTAACCATCACTACTTAGCTTAGATATAGTTACTACCGAAATTACATAAACAACTTATACTATCTCTAGTTAAATTTAATTTGTAGTTATGTTTCACACGAGCTCTCACTAGTCTTCTCCTCTCAGTACTTGAACTATGTGACAAAATTCATCTAAATATTGATCAGATATCTAGAAGTATTAATAACATGAAACATAACTCGCAACATAATAAATTCACATAAAAAGCATGATACACGGTAGATCTAATTAATCATGGGCAAGATCCATCTAATCTTACCCCAAAAAAATTTATAACATAATTATATTAAAGAAGAAAAGAGAAGAGTTTAAAATAATAAAACCCATGAACGGTCTATGCTATGAATTATGAAAATTGATACATAAATTGTCTAGAGGTCTATGCTATTTATAAGACAAGATTCACAATCTGAATCTCTTTAAAATTCATGCATGAACTGTCCAGATCGGATCTCTCTTGCATAATCAGAACAGTAATATGAAAATTCACACGGACAACCTTGTCCTAGTTTGATTATGATTTGCCCATTGTCTATTCCAAGCTCAAATTTGCACCAAATAGGCCCAAAAACCTATAAAATAAAGTCCAAACAAAGAGTAGTAATCCAAACTAAAAATATAACAATTATTTCATGTTGATTGGACTTTTAAGCAAATAATGATAAATCAAGAGCAAAAGATATTAAAGTATTAAGTACTAAAAAACACTTATCAACGACTATTAACGAAGACACCTAGCCCACTTCTTATGGGTTTTTCTATCTTTTCTGTTGTATCTTTTAACTTAATTATGTTCTAATTTTCTTTATACTAAGACTAAACGGATCATATTCATGATTAATTGAATATTTATTTAGACTTTATCATGTGTTTATATTAGTTTTTAATCTTTATTTAATTATTATTCATGTTCTTAATACTTCTAATTAATTAGTCATTAGTTAGATGATCTAGGTTAATAAATTGAAAGACTTGACGGTAAAAATTGATTAATAGCTCAATTGAATCATAGCCTTAAATTAAATCTTGTTAGGAATAGTTCAAAGTGATTTGTACAGTTTCGGTAGTAGTTGACTTAACAACGGTTGATGAATTTGGGAATTGCATAGAACTTAATACTCTCTTAATTATTTAAATTAACATAAGGATATATTTGGTTAATAATTGGAATATGAATACTTTCGCTAGAAATATGCTAATATCTAATATAGAAAAATTTCACTGTATTAAACATGTTAAATTAATATAAGTTGTATGATAAAATCAGTAAACCCTAAATTATGATTGAATATGTGAAGTCAAAATATTAGCATAATTTTATCATATCATTAAATATCTTATTTAGTTTAGATATAATTGTTAGAGTAGTTATATGTTAGCTTAGTTTATAAAGAAAAATCGAATCTTTATTTATTTACTAGATAAAATAGAAACTAAAAATAATATTACATAATTGATATCAATTTTCGTGGGATCGACAATCTTTTATACTATAATTTGATTGATTTACACTTGATTGAATTTTCGATCAAATATGAGATCAAAACTAACACTAAATGTTTTAGATTTTGGAATCTATATCTAACAAAAAAATTTAAGTTCGTAAATTGAGTTAACTCAATAATTGAACTAAAGTAGGCCCATTGACTAAATCGACTCAGTAAGTGAATCAACGTAAACTAATTGTTGTCCATTTATATAATGTATTGAATTTAAACTTTTTAAGTTTATAAAATTGAGTCGATTCAGTAATTGAACCATAGTAGACTTATTGATCGAGTCGACTCGATAATTTAACTATAGTAGACTCATTGATCGAGTCGACTCGGTAAATGAATAAAAATAGAATTATTATCTGTTTATTATATAATATACTAATAAGAGACTTATATATTAAGAGACTGAGTTATATGACCTCATAATAATTTTATATAACTCGATAAATAAATCAAAATAGACTTTATATTTATCTACCTATATTATACGGAGTATATTGATTGATTACTAACAGTAACATTTTATCCTTTCTATCTTTCTCTTAATATACTAGTAAGAGACTTGTATATCAAGAGACTGAGTTATATGACCTCATAATAATTTGATATAACTCGATAAATAAATCAAAATAGACTTGATATTTATCTACCTATATTATACGGAGTATATCGATTGAATTCATCATCCTTATTGGCTTCGAACTCCAAACACGAATTAGATAGAGATGGAGGCTTACAAAACAACGATCTATATTATACGGATTTAGTAATTAATATTAGTATTTTTTAAATAACTCAAAATTTAAATATTGAGTATTATAATTAAATAAATTTATAAAAATTTTAATTGAAATATATTCATGTAATTATAATTTTAGAAATATTGTATACAATTTTTTACTAATGATCTTGAAAGTAATAATTAACAAAAAGATTTTAATTATGACTAATTTGGAAATTCAAAAACAATTAGATAATAATGATTCAATGTATAAAAAAAGAAAAACCATGTCACTTTTGAAAATAAACAGCAAATGAGGTTTTAGTTAGGACTAAGTCCTTGAGATATTTTTAGAAGTTCCAAATTCAAATCTATGTAATAGTATGGAGTTATATTTTCTCTCTTATTACTGTGGAACAGAACTCCCAAACATATCGAAAACAAACATGGTTCTAAAGTAATTTACAAATTTTATATACATTAATTAGGGCAAACTACTAAAGTGTCCCTCCATGTTTCATGTTTTCCTTTTTTGGTTCCAAAGTTTTATTTTTCACAATTGCTCCCTTAATTTATATATATGTTCCTTTTTGACCGACTTGACCAACTTCACATGTTTGTTGACAACCTCCCTAGCTCCCCTATGGAGGGTTACTTTTGCGGTTTGTGCTATTCACCTGTATCATAAAAATTATAATATTTGTATTTTTTAGATGTTTTATAAAAATTATAATTTTTCTTTTTTGAAAGTTTAATAATGTAATTACTCTTACTTTATCAAATATAGTCCACCACTTTAATTATTATTCTCCTATTTAAAATTATAATATCATTACTATACTCCACCACTTCAATCACTATTTCTCTTTTTAAAATTATAATATTACTATTTCAATAACTATTTTTTTTTAAATTATAACATCAAACAAAAAAAGTCAAACTGTTGCGATATTTCTGAGACGAAGAGAGTAATACTTATAATCAAATAATCTCATTTTAAGTTTTTAAGTCGAAAATGTTAATATTATTATCCTTTTAAAACTTCTTTTAATTATAATCTAATAATTTCTTTTATTGGAGAGGAAGTATTATAATTTACTCTATTTTTTCATTTTTTTGTCAGTTTAGGAAAACAGAATAGCCAAATGACTCTTGCACTTGGCTTCAAAAGAAAGCTAACATCGGATTTGGTTATTGCACATTCCCGGGGCCCAGTCCAAGTGAGTGTGTGCGCAAGGGGATCTTATAACCGCCCGCCTCTTCGTTCGCTCTGCTATCTTTTTCTCAGGTCGTGTGGGTCGAGGCTCGAGAGACTATTGTGCTTACAGATCGGCACAGGTGACATCTCGATCAATCAGGTATAGTCGTTAACTCTTGTTATATTTTGTTTTTCCATATGTTTTCCCTCCCCCTCCAGTGAGTATAATAATTTTTAGTAGGTTGTTTATTTAATTTAAATTAAAGGAGTTGCAGAGATGTTAATAGAATCAGCCACAATGGCTGTGTGATAATGGTGATATATAATTGTCGTAATTGTGAATGGAACCCTATGTTTTCACGAGTACTAAGCATTTTCATTCTTATGTTTCTATTTCAGTTTTCAATCGAGAGGCTGTTATTGCTTTTGGACCAATCTAGAACTCTAACAGGGAGAATGTTTGGTTCCACCAATAGTAAGTTATATTTTTTTCAATTAAATTTTTTTAGTTTTTCTTTTTGTTTGTAGCTTTAGTTTCAAAGTTTATGAATTTGTTAAATATATATAGTAATCGTTTGATTGCGAAAACTGACAGAAACTTTGATGAATGTGTTTTTGCGAATTGAGTCCTTAGTTGTTCTTTTCGTTTGTAGCTGTAGTTTCAAAATGTATGAATTCATTAAATATATGCCGTAATTGTTTGATGCCAAAAAACTGACAGAAACTTTGTTGAATTTATTTTTGCGAAGTGAGTCCTTTGTGAGGGTCTCTGGTTGGACTCTCTTAATTATACTTAGAGTGAGTGAAGGAGAATAGAATACTCAATTGTATGGAATAATTGAGGCGTATATGGAATAGTGAGAGTTAACATGTATTTATAGGCTTAATAAGGACTAGAGTCCAATTAGGGTTGGTCCCTTGAGTAGAATATGATTTTATATATGACATGTTACAATACAATCGTGGGGAGTTCCTTTGGAGAGTTATGATATGATAACTTTCTTTATTAAATCCAGATAGGATTTGTCGTGAAATCCTAAACCTATTAAGTTAAGGTTTGTTGTCTAATGAGTTGGCCAGTTGAGTTGTTTAACGAGCAATATTGGTTGTACTGTTTAGATACCCATAAATTACTTGGCTAATTAATGTTAAATGTTTTTTGTCGTCTTATGCATTTGGATTATTTTTATTTTTATTTTTTTAATATTGAAAGTATGTTTAAGTCAGTAGATGAAAAGTATCCCAATTGTAATCAAGTTTGCATTTACTTCAAGATTCACTTGAGGCTTCTGATTTTGTTTCTGGGTTTGTTATCTATTTCATAAATAAAAAAAAGTTATAAATCTACTTTTGAGAAACAGATTAAAAGTTTCATATTGTCATCAATTACTTTTCCTACATCGTCATCACTTCATTAGACTTTTCTAATCGACACAACATGGATTCTCATGTTTTTAATATTTTAAGGTGGATATTGCTCATACACTTGGATAAGCACGTGTGCTGTATGTTGATTTGCTATTGTTATCTCTGGTGTGCTGGTTTATCTAGTTCATTGGAGTTCATCAATTAACAATTGGAAGTCTTTCATTTACTTGACCTTTTGGTTCTGATTACTTGCACATTGAACAGCTTTTGGGCAGTCATCTAGTAATCCGTTTGGCTCCCAATCTGGTTTTGGGCAGAATAATAATGCAAGTAGCAATCCATTTGCTCCAAAACCATTTGGAAGTGTAATCCCTTTTGGCTCACAGACAGGGGACTCCAATTTCGGCAGTACATCTACTGGCGTGTTTGGTGCAACCCAAGCTTCATCAGTGCCAGTGTTTGGTGTTTCATCATCACCGGCTTTCGGAAGTTCAATCACCCCAGCTTTTGGAGCTTCGTCAACCCCAGCTTTTGGTAGCTCATCGTCTTCGTTTGGAGGTAAGTACATTTGTGAGAAAGTTACTGATTAAACTCTTGAAATGGTTAATCCATAGTTCAGTTTGATTATTTGTTTGTTGTTTTTTTTTGTAATGTAATATTTCCATAGCATGGTCCATATCTTTTTGGGAATTTCAGGCATTCCAATGTCGTAATAACTTGAAGAAGCGAGTCATCATTTATGTGCAGATGCTTAGAAAACTGCCCATATTCATATATTTTTCCCAATACTAGTTTTGATAAGTTTATTGATTTGAAAACCAGACAAATGAACTGCTTTTTTAAGTCTCCTATGAGACCACAGAATTGTATAAAGAATCACATAGAAAGAAAATGCATGTACACATAGTATATATGAAGAGAGTTTCAGATATACTTGGGATGCCAAATTCATACATAATTTGGTATACTTGACACCTTTCCCAATATTTGCATGACTTTTGATCATGCTTCCCCTCATCAACAACCACCAAATTCCACAGATTAATTAAATTTTATTTCTCATTATTGTTTTTTTTAATATTAATTTTCTTCTTTCTGAGTTACTATAATTGATTTCTATTCAATATCCTAAAGTCTCTATATTATCTTTAAATGCAGGTTCTTCTGCATTTGGTGGCTTCGGATCCCCTACTACCCAAACAACTCCTTTTGGAAGCACATTTCAACAATCCCAACCGGCATTTGGGAACAGTTTATTTGGATCTTCTACGATACCTTTTGGTGTGTCAAGTCAATCTGCGTTTAGTGCTCCCAGCAATCAAGCATTTGGTGGTTTGTCGTCAAGCACCCCTGCCTTTGGTGCCACCAACATGCAAGTTTTTGGTAATCAAACATTTGGGAGCACTGGAAATGCATTTGGTGTTTCTTCTACTGGCCCAGCATTTGGGGGGCCGGCAACAAGAACTCCATCATTTGGCGGCGCTTCTAATCCCTCCTTCAGCTTTGGGTCAACACCAGCATTTAGCCAATCAACTTCTGCTTTTGGGATTTCTCCAACACCCTTTGTAGCTCAAACTTCTTTGCTCGGTGAGCCTTAATTTCACATGTGTTTGAATGCTTTCTTACGCATCCTAGAACTCTGATTTGATTCTTGGGATGATTTTTCATATTAGATTAGGAGGAAATATTCTTGTGTAACTGTTCTCGCGTTCATGAATAATTTCTGCCTGTGCTGTTTCCTCATAATCTATCTATTGTGCAGGGGCCCAGACAACTGCACTGACATTCGGGAGCCCTGGTTTTGGGCCGTCTGCAATTGGAGGTCAACGCGGGGGAAGTAGAGTGGCTACTTATGCACCAACTGCAGAGGTAGATGGTGGTACTGGTACACATACTCCTGGAAAACTGGTGTCGATATCGGCCATGCCAGTTTACAAAGATAAAAGCCATGAAGAGCTTAGATGGGAGGACTATCAGCAAGGAGATAAATGTGTTTTATTTTCACTTAAATTTATTAGTTTTTTGGAGCTCTTAGGCAGTTTTTCATACGGCTTATCATGATAGTTTTGTGTAATTTAACTTCAGGTGGGCCAAGTTCTGGTGGTCAGTCTACTGGTGCAACTGGCTTTGGCACATCCAACACTCAAGTAAGCTTGTTCAGTTCCTCTTCAACATTTGGTCAGCCATCTGCAAACCAGTTTCCTTCTGCCACAGCTACGAACCCGTTTGCTCTGAAAACAACACCGTCATTTGGTACTCCTGTATTTGGACCTGCTTCTTCTCCTGCATTTGGTACTGCAGGCCTTGCAACTTCGTCTATTGCTGCAAACCCTTTTGGGTCATCATCAATAGCAACACCTTCCATTTTTGGTTCATCAAATCCTACATCTGGAGCCAGTACGACAGCTACTCTTTTTGGTTCACCGGGCTCATCCGCTTTTGGATCTTCAACATCTATATTTAGTTCAACATCAACACCCACATTTAATTCTGGTTTAAATTTTGGCAACACTCCGTCATCTCCTCTCTTCCAGTCAACTGCACCTCCCGTTGGACAATCTAGTTCTTTTGGGAGTCAGATTGCTTCTTCCTTTGGACAGAGTACCGCAGCATTCAGTCAAGCAAGTTTATTTAGTACGCCATCAACTGGTGGAAGCTTTTTCTCTAGCTCCCAGTCACTGCTACAGACTAACAGTCCGATGGGTGGTCAAACAGTGGTGAGTTTCTCATGAAATTGGGTTATCTCTTCATCGTCATCATATTTTGTCAGGTTTTAGACATGCAAATGATTTTGTGATAAATTGTGTTGAAAAAAAATTAGAAGTTTGGACCAGTGAGCAGAATTTATTTTAAACTGATGCAAATAGCTGTAGAAGGGTTTGAGGTGGAGTACTGTTTAGACGAGAATAATAAATACATTAGCAAATGTTGTATCATTTGTTTGCTGCTTATATTGTATGTCAACCATAGCTTAGCATATTATCTTGGTAGCGGTAATAATACTGTAGGATTATCTTTCTTGCTTAATATAAAAATGGATGGGATCCTGGTTTGTTATGTTGTACTTCTGATAATTTAATTTTTTCGTTTTTCTGGGGCTGTACATAAAGCCCTCTCTTTCAGCATCTTTTCAACCAGCTCAACCCTCTCAGGGTGCTTTTGGAGTTGGAAATTTTGGTCAGATTCAAGGAGGTAACTTTGTTTTATTTATTTATATTTTTGTCAGATATTCAGTGGACTGTTTACAGATCACTAATTATTTTTTGTGCCTGACAGCTGGTTTAAGTGGATTTGGTGCACTAGGCACATTTGCTCAGAGTAACATTGGACAATTGTATGTTTGGATTACTTGATTCTGCCCTCTGTACAATTCGTGTTGTGCACTCGTACAAGTTTTGTTTTCATTTTTAAATGAATTCTATTGTTTAAAACTGAATAGTGAAATCGCCACCTACTATCTTGTTAGTTTTTTAGTTTTAATTATTACATTCATAATTTTTTAGTTGTAGATCAGTCAACTAATGGTTAGTGTATAAAGTACCTTTTTCATTGTTTGGTGTCTGGTTGGTTGTATTCGGTTGTCTTTTTAACCTTGTGAATTCTGTATTCCTTTATCCTCTTTTTCTTCTTCCTTCATAAATGGCTTATTTTTCAATCATTTACTTGGACAGGTCATCTTCTACTCAGTACACTGCAGTCGTTCAAGCAGCTCCTATTTCAAATCCTTTCGGAACTCTACCAGCAATGCCTCAGATGTCAATTGCCCATGCTGGGACTTCACCTTCAATTCAATATGGAATTTCTAGCTTACCTGTAAGTATGATGTTAAATCTAATGAATTTTTTGTTTTGGGTCCAACAAACTCGAACCCCTGACCTTACAGGGTTAAAGGAGAGGCTTCACAACTAGGCTATCACCTTTTGTCTCATAATCTAATGACTCGACCAAATTAACAAACTCTCTCTATCTCTCTCTCTTCTGTATTTGTTGTTTCGATGCTATTTTTAAAATTCCAGATATGTGCTATTTTTAAAATTCCAGGCTGAATATTGGGCCCATGAATCATTTTGATTTGATCATTAAATTCCAGACCCTTCAACAGGTTGTTGATAACCTTGCTCCTGCTCGGGTAACATCATTTCTAACCTCTCGACACCTTTCTCAAAGGCGGATTACGTTGCCTGCAAGGAAATATCGTCCTAAAAATGATGGTCCGAAGGTGATAATTGTTCTAATAAAACTTAGTATCATGTATTCAGTAAATAATATTGTTGTCCTCCTTAAACGAGTGTGGGTTGTGGGTTCAATTTATATAAATCCATATGAAACCCATCTACACCTGCTAGGAGTATAATGACCAGAACTGATTTACTTGCACTAGCTAATTATTTAATGATTATTGTTTGCAGGTTTCATTTTTCAGTGATGATGAGGAGACGCCTGGCAAACCAAAGGCAGACGCTCTTTTCATTCCCAGGGAGAACCCAAGAGCCCTCGTAATTCGTCCTAATCTGGAACAGTGGTCCGGAAGAGCAGCAAATGGGGAAAAAAGATCTCCATCAAGGGATGCAACTCAAGCTCATGCGAATGGTAAGTATCCTTACATTGTGCATCTTGATATCTTTTCGTCTTGTTTGCTTGGGTTCATAAAATGAAATGAATAGATCTAATCATAGGGATTCAGGGCTAAAAGGGTTTATCTTGCTAATAGTAAATTAGATAGCGCTATAAGCTCCTATCTGTTTTGTTAAGATCTAAAGATGTTGTGCATAGAGTTCCCAAGTAAACTCGATTCTGGTGTGGCCAGTTCTGAAATTTTTTTGCCTTCATCCGACTTCTGAATGATCATCTTTGGTTTTGCAGAGGATGATGATATCAAGGAACAACGAAGTAATAATAGTCCTGTCCAATCAATTCCGAAAACTACCAACGGTGTACATGATGGTTCAATTCAGAAAGTGGGGGTCGGGGACTCCATGTATATTACTCTAACTGGACACAGGGCTGGTGAGGCTGCAATTGTTTATGAACATGGGGCAGATGTTGAGGCACTGATGCCTAAGCTTCGGCACTCAGACTACTACACTGAACCTCGAATCCAGGAGCTAGCAGCAAAAGAAAGGGCTGCACCAGGGTTCTGCCGCTGCGTAAAAGACTTCGTTGTTGGCAGACATGGTTACGGGAGCATCATGTTCCTTGGGGAGACAGATGTGCGCCGGCTAGACCTGGAGTCGCTTATCCAATTCAACCATAGAGAGGTGATTGTGTATATGGACGAGAGCAAGAAGCCTCCTGTTGGACAAGGGCTTAACAAGCATGCTGTGGTAACTCTTCTCAACATAAAATGTTTTGACAAGAAGACAGGGTCCCACCACACGCAAGGCCCTAAGATTGATAAATACAAAGAGATGCTTAGGAAAAAGGCCGAGGACCAAGGTACTGACTTTGTGTCCTATGACCCAATCAATGGAGAGTGGAAGTTCAAGGTCAACCATTTCAGTGCGTACAGGTTTGGAGAAGAAGAAGATAAAAAAAATGTTATTTGATCTCATATTTTTTGGGACGGAAGAAATATTAATCCATATCTACTTATTTGAGATTGGCTCCGTTTGTTACAAGAAATTTATTTTTCGATCAACGGAAATTTTTTTTGTTATTTCAGGAAAACGACTTACAAATTTAAATCCGTAAGTCATTTTCCGAAAAGTGATATTAGTATTGTTTCTTTATGTCATTTTTCGTAACACTTTTATGTAATTACTTTTAGCATCTTTTTATTAAATTTTAAAAATAAGTACATTTATTTTTGTTTTCACAATATGTGTAATTAGTATTTTTGTATTAACATTCTTATTGTTAGATCATATGTTAATTTTTTATATACATACAAATAAATAAAATATTTCATTGTAAGAACTTAATTTATGGTATTCAAAAAATTAAAATATATTTATATTAATTTGTAATAACATAATTGTTAAAACAAATATAAAAATACATTTTCAGCCTCATTTTCAGCTTGACCATCAAACATCATAAAATAAATTATTTTCTCATAAAATGTTTTACTAAAAAATATTTTATGGAATACGTTTTTCTTATATCAATATGAGCTTGAAAAACAAGTTCGTGTTTTAAGTATTTTTGGAGTAATTATGTCGATTATTTACTGGTATGTTTATAATTATATTGACTAAATGCATTAT
>JAUMHB010089141.1:0-14606 GCA_032359685.1 Pittosporum tobira
TTTGTAAGACATGGATTTAATAATAAATTGGCAACCCAAGTCGGGGTGTGGATGCCCAGATTTGGGGGTGTCACAATAGCTTTATTTGTTTTAGTTATCCTTAGTCATGGTATTTCTTACTGAGCTATTTGAGCTCACTTCTTTGTTTCATATTCCTTTCAGGTGCAGATAACTGATAGCAGGGTTATTGGGAGGAATGAACTAGAGGTCCAGTTGCTTAGATGTTTCCGCTGCGTACTATTGGCTAAAATAATAAGTTATGTAGAGAGCGATATATAATATTTTTTAGTATAATAGGTTGTACCTTATTATAACATTGTATACTTTAAAGTCTTGTGTATTTGTAAGTTATGAAATTATTAATAAATTTATAACTCAAGTCAAGGTGTGAATGCCTAGATTTGGGGGTGTCATAGGGACTCAGTTGTCTGGGAGTAGTTGTGTAGGAGAGCGCTCACGTTGGCTGTCAGTCTGAAGAGACCGGTCGTCTTCCATAACACGTTTGCCCTTCAGCTTCTCGATCTCGAGAGTAATGTTGTACGGGTCTTGGAGCAACTTTGCTAGCCTCTTGCTTTCGCGGGACTTGAGGAGATTTCGTGTATTTTGGTGCTCTTTGTCTTCCCTTGGTCGTTTCTGCATGCATCTCCTTTGTGCCCTGGAGCGATGTTGGGAGCCGGCTACGGTTGCGTCATGGGTGCTTTCCCCTGAGTTGACTTGGGCATCAAGTTGTTTGTTTAAGGGTCTGGAAATCATTGTGTGTGTTCTTCCAGTGCCCAGCATACTTGGTGTGAGGTTTGCGCTACTCTGATGGGCGGACGACATGTGTACTGAAAGGGTTTAGTATGGAGATCGTGTAGCACATAGATGACCCTCCTTCTAGTGCCAATTGTTGGGACCAATCCGACCGTTGACCAAGTCCAAACTTCGCCTTCAGCTCAGAACACGTCAGCTAGAGTGGGCTCACCTGAAACACAAGCAGCACGAGGAGTTTGTTTCCTTGTTCCCCTCTCCAATGCTTAAGTTAGTCGAGAGATTAAGGTGATAATCTGATTTTTAAGATGGATAGGGAGAGGTTTACCGTGTGTTTTTTGAGAATGTATTTGGGCAGAGTTTTGGCTCATTTGTTTTGGAGCGGGAATCCCCTTATTTGTACAAATGAAGCGGGATTTGTAGAATTTGCATTGGTCTGCAATCCGATAAAGTAGGCATGGTATGCCTTACTTGAGTTGACAGGGTTGTCGGGGTTAGGCGGCTGATTGGACGCTGTCTTGGAACTTGTTTGTGGCCTTCAGTCCCCTGGACCTGAGTCAGGCCCAATCGATGGAATGAGTTGGACTTGCTAGCTGGGAAGGCCCGGGCCTAAGGCGCATAGTTTGAAAGTCCTCGACGGCGTTGGTCTGGCCAGACAGAGATAGATGCTAACTCCTTCTGGGTGCCGAGAGCTGGGCTCAGTCCTTTTTTGGGCGAGACGAATCACCAAATTTTGAAGACGGCTGACCGTGTGGGTTGTCACGTTGTCCTAATTAAGATTAAGATGAAAACCCTAACTTTATTTTGGGACGATCTCTATCATAACCTTTAACTATTTTGTAACTCTTTTCAACTTCATCCTTCTTTTGTATATCTTGATTTGGATCTTCTAAGTCTTGTATAACAACACTGCTACACTTGGTAGATGTAATAAATATAGTTATAGAATTCTTCCCAGAAATAAAGTTATACCCCACGTTTGTGGAGGGTCAGATTGCGTTTTACCTCTATTTCACAAATTAAATAAATTTATATAGATAGATATTTGTATTTATTAATTTATTTGTCTAAAGTCATGTAGATCAGTACATAAAATTTTCAACTTCAATTATATGATATCTATTTGATAAAATCAATAATGATAATAAATAAATAAAAAGGAAAATCTTCATGGCCTAGAAACAGGGAGAGGCTATACAGTATGACTTACCGGGAACAGATCTAATAGTGGCGTTAACAGAATAACCATGTTGAACAGGGACAGAAGGAGGGGGAACAAGAAAGAGGTGTAGCAATGCTTAGATTTTAAAATTATTCTTATATAGTGTATATAATTTTTTATTAATCTGTTGTGAATTAATTTAAGTATTTTAAATAAATTAAATAAAAATTAAATAATCTCTAAATCTCTAATATTTGTTTTTTAAATTTGAAAATGTTCTCGTATAGTGTATGCAAATTTTTAATCATTTCCTTTAATTTAGCTTAATTATAACATATGAGTTAAATAAAAATTAGACAGTATCAAAATCTCCAATATTCTAGTTTCTTTATCAATAATTATTCATCTTTCTTTCCAGAAAAAATAATATTTATTTAGAATTAATTACATTAATTATTTATCTAATAATTTTTTAATACTCTCTTCGTCATAAAAAAAATTACTAAAACTCTTAAAGTCCGCAAATTAAGAAAAGTTATTTTTGATTAGAGAAAAACTTTGAGACACAAAAAAATGAGTAGTCCCATAAAATTCTTTATTTTTAAAAATATATCACATACTTTTACTATAAAAAAAATGAGCGTAAACACATACTCACATAGTTACATGAGTATGAGTGTTTTAAAACATATATCTCCAATAAATTGATAATAAAAGGTATATCGTTTAAAATACTCATGTTTATATAATTACGTGAGTATTTGCTCACCTCTCGCACTCTCTACTTTTATAAATATATGTGCCTACATCGTTCTTTTTAACACAAAGAAAAAAAGAAAAAGATATCCGACTTCATTTTTTTTAAGATCGAGAGAATATGAAAATTTTTGCACCGCCCCCTCTACCGAAAAATCCTAACTCCATCCTTGATGTTGAAGGAGCTTCATGATCATCCATGAAGAAGCTAAATAACCTGTTCCACCACCGGTTACACAAACAGCACCTTTATCTTCACTCTTCATTTCCATTTCTTCGCTAGCGGATCGAATTTGTGTGATTGCAATGCTACAGTTTTATCGACAGCAAAACATAGGATGTGATCCTATTCTGAGATAGTGACGAGCTAAGAATATCTAGCCATTGGGTTATATATCTTCATGTTATCTACGGGCGTAAACATGTAAACAAATTTAAACGAGTTTTTCATTTTTTGAATTTGATTTACGTCATTAGTTAAATGAACTTTTTTTTTATGCTTGAGTTTGATTTATTTAAATAAATAAACAAGTTTAAAAGGGATTTAAACAAATTGAGTTTGAATATTTAATATTTGTGTTAAATTTGTTGTGTTCGAGTTAATCTCGTTTAGTTAAACAAATATTTTTATCTAGGATTAAACTCATAAGTTAAATAAATTTTTTATAGCCTTCAAACTTGACTTATTTAATTAAACAGTGAACCCATATTTAATTTATTTATTTTAATTTTTTTTTCTAAACTCTAATTTTCAATTTTTATTCAAAATTGAAAAACAGTAATGTCCAAAAGGTATGAATATGTGCTAATTACAAGAATACAAAACCCACACATTCCATGAGATAGTTCGACGTTGAATGGTGCACTTTGGTTCGTATTACTTCCTCGATCTCTAGTATTAAATACGCTACGAATAGCCTTTTAATTATCGGCTTAAACTTTTTATTTAAGATGATGCTTAGTGATTATGTTAAAAAAAAAATTCAAATTCGACTTGAAAAATTTTAGATGATTGGCTTTCATGTAATTTATTTCGTCTATTTTTAAATAATAAATTTTTTATTCTTAAATACACATATTAAAAACACATTTAATACAATAATTTTTTAATTAAAATTTGTGTGAAATTTCATCATTACCTTTGTATGGAAAATTAAAAAATATAAATACAAACGAAAGTGTCTCTCAGAAAGATGATAGAATCAATGAATATTATAAAAAATTTAAATATTTTATTCTTCATATAAGTGATAATTATTTAGAAACAAAGAAAAAAAAACTCTAAAAATTCTATTATTTTAAAATATATAGAGTATTATCTAAATGAAATTGAAAGAAGGCTTTAGGGTTTGTTTGGTAAATATATTTAGAGATTGTAAAATTTAAAAATTTATATTTAATAAATTTAATTTAATTTTAACAAAAATTTAAAATTAAATTTAAATAATAAAATGTGATTATATGAATTTCAAACTAGTCTCATTATTTTTAACTCACTTTGATGTCATTGTTCACGTACACCGCATATAACACGCTTTGTCCAAATCAACACGTTTTAATAATGAGACCAGAAAGAACTCAACTTATAATTAAATTAAAAAAAATGTATGTATAAATACGGTAATAATAAAATTTTCTATATTCAATAATTAAAATTTTCAAATTATTTCAAAATTTTAAGAAAGCAAAAACAAAAGTAAACATACAGGGGCCTTATTTGATAAAGTTTATTTTAAAATAATTTAAAATTTTTTTGTTAATTAAAATAAATTATAAATTAAAAAATAATATTTATTCACTAATTTTTTTAAATAAATTAAAAATATTATTATATTTAACTTATAATTTTTCTAAAATTATTTAAAATAAATATTTTTTAAATATTTTATTTTTCAAAATATGAAGAACTGGCCCGACTTTCTAGAGTTTCTAGTCTAGACGAATGAGGAGGCGTCTTCCTGATTACAGCGACCATCGAAAATTGGTAGTAGTTTGACTTTCAACATCTCCCATAATTACTCTTTAAGTTTCCAATTAATCGTAAAAACAATGTATATCCCCTTTCTCTCTCTAAAGGAAGTCATTGTCTGTCACTCGCTTCCTCTTAAAATGAGCTCTAAAGTCCGAAAATGAACCCCGATTGTCACCAAGAATCCAAAACCCACAAAAACCCACATTGGATTCATCGCAAAATAATATAAAGATCCAATTTTTATTTTCTGGGTTATTATTATACTCTTCTAATTTATAGAGCAGATTATGTATAGATCTGGAGCTGTGATGGCTTGGAATGTGTTCAGATTCTGCACGGCCCTGAGGGGTCTCGGCTCAGTTATGATATTTTTGGTTCTTGGAGTTGTTGGGGTCTCCTATTATGCTGTAGTTTTGTGTAGTTATTTTCCATCTTTAACCGATGGTGGACTTGATTCTCTTATAGCCTTAGCTGTTCTGGTCTTGTTCCATGCTCTGGTAAGCTTTTCAGAGTTCTAATTTTTATATTTTTATATTTTGGATTTCTGGTTTTGTTTTCAATTCTGGGCTTTTGCAAATTTATTTGTTAAAATATGTTGTAGTTAGTGATTAATTGATGATAATTGTTTGGTAAATTACGAATTTTCAGCTACTGATTGCCCAGACATGAAGGTAGACTTTGGTTTTAGCTCAATGGCTTTAGGAATATGTCAAACAAGGATGCTTTAATTATATTTAGGCTTTATTAAATAGTTTGTTAGCTGGATGCCTGGATGTTAGACTTTTTAGGTTAATTTTTTGGGTATTGAATCTTGTTCTGTACTATCTGACATTTCTATTTATTATACTCACTCGGTTCCAACACCAGACACACGCATGACTTTTTTGAGTCAATTTGGAAAATCCTAAAATTCAAAATCGATATGAATCCATTGAAGTGTTGAAAACAACAAATATGATAATTTACTTACTTTTTAGTTAGTTATAGTTATATGTATTAAAATCAAATGATCTTGTAACGATTTTGAATTTAGGATTTCTCGAATTGACTCAAAAAGTCGGTATTGCTAATTTTGGAACAGAGGGTGTAAGTCTTAAAGTTGATCAAATTTCCTAATCTGGAAAATAAGTTTTGTATATGTGTAAATGATTTTTTATGAAATTCTTGAAGCTAAATCTTATAACTGCTATGGTTCTGCAGTTGGTGATGCTATTATGGAGCTACTTCTCTGTTGTTTTTACGGATCCGGGCAGTGTGCCTCCAAATTGGAGGCCTTTTGTGGACGAGGAGAGCGGGGATACTGATCCATTAGCTGCATCCGAATTCAGTCAATTGGCAACTGACCCGACAAACGCTGGTTTTCGGTATTGTCGGAAGTGCAACCAGCTTAAACCACCTCGTTGCCATCATTGCTCTGTTTGTGAGTTCACTTGCATGGTTACCTATGAGTTTTTATTCTTTCCTCGATTGTCTTAAGCGGAAATTTATGTGTATTTTGGTTTATCTTTTGCAGGTGGGAGGTGTGTGCTGAAAATGGATCATCATTGTGTTTGGGTTGTCAATTGTGTTGGGGCATTGAATTACAAGTATTTCCTTCTTTTCCTGGTATGTCGTCCCTGCTTCCAAAGCTAAACTAAATTTACTTATCTGAGTTGTTCCTCAGTTGATTATGAAAGTTGTTACAGGAAAGTACTAGAGGTCTCAACATACTGTATTTTTTGTGTTTTGTATTTTCAGTTCTCCTTGTTCTGTGATCTGTTTAGGAGTTTGACAAAAATGGAAACTAAAAGTAAAGCTAATTGCATAATAATCATCATGATGAAGTTGACTGTCATCAAAAGATTACTGAGCCTGTTTCCATCTATTTTAAGAGAAAAGATTTCCAAAATTTTGTAGATTGTTTTATTTTTATTTTCTGAATGTTGATATCTTTGTTTTCATACATGTCCGTAATCCTCAAGAATTAATGCTGGGGACATCTGGGCATTTATCAACTCATCTATTTTTGTAAAAATATAATCACCTTATTCTCATATTAGTTTGTTATGTGTTCGTTGTAGTTCTGTGTACATCACCTTATTCTCATATTAGTTTGTTATGTGATGCAGTTCTACACGTTTCTGGAGACCACTCTGGTGACCTTATCATTACTACCACAATTCATAACATTCTTTAGCGATGGAGAAATACCTGGATCACCAAGCGCTCTTGCAACCACTTTTCTTGCGTTCGGTAAAATCTATTTTATTGCATTATAGGGCTGCTCATTTACTGTTGCATTTTCCAATTATCTTTCAGCAGTGCCCTTATTTTTATTGACCCTTTATTAACATCTTTTCATGTTGTTTCCAGTCCTAAACCTAGCTTTCGCATTGAGTGTTTTTGGGTTCCTAATTATGCACATATCACTAGTGGCTGGTAATACCACGACTATAGAGGTAATTACCTTCTTTTACTATTTATACACTGTAAATTTTGATGTCCAATATGTTTCTTCTCTCAATGAAGTATGTGATGATTTAGTTGTCCACTAATTTGATCTGTGTTCAGGCATATGAGAAAAAGACGACTCCAAAGTGGCGTTATGATCTGGGGCGGAAGAGGAACTTTGAACAGGTCTGTTATACAACAGTTGTTTCTTTATTATTTCCATGGAACTGTTGATCAAATCCAACCAACTGGGCATGTTTATCCTAAAATTGTCGACCTACTATATATAATTATAGTTTATAGCAGATGTATTACACCGCGCTTAAATTTGTGGGCTATTATTTTGGCCACTTTTTAAAAAAATATTTTGGTGATAAGGTGTTCGGAATGGACAAGCGATACTGGCTGATCCCAGCTTACTCAGAAGAAGATATAAGAAGGATGCCTGCTCTTCACGGTCTTGAATATCCGTCAAAGCCGGATTTGGATGGCCAAGAGTTCTAGATGTCATCAACATGATATCTTATAACTTTAGTTTCTTTACTTTTAACAGTAGCTTTGGAGACCCCACCAAAGTTTAGTCGAGCTTAAGCTGATTAAAAACAGATTTTAACCAAAATCTGGGTTTATATGTCCAATCCAAGTTGTCAGTTTACAGGGAAATATACAGATTGAAGAGCATCAGCATTATGAAGCAAATGTGGAACAAGAAGTATTGCCTGTTGGTATGGTGATGATTTGTAGTGTTTTATTTTGGGGAATGATATTTGCACTCCAAACTTCTTCAGTTGCAGTTGAGGACAACATTTTCATCATTTTAACTTTGCTGCAACTAAAACATGACATACAAGTATCACCTCTGTTTGTGTTTTAAACCTGTAGTTTTTGTACCATAAGATATGTAGATGTTCAAGTTGAGGTGGGCTGACAATCCTGTAAGTTATATGTTGTTCGGAAGAAATTTAGATTAATGTTGGCTAACATTAGATTATATACAATTGTGTTATTTTATTTTCTTTTCGGCTGGCTGGGTCGGGTCAACAAGTAGGATCGGCTGGGTAGCAATCCCTAAGGATCTGCATTGTTTCTACAATGAAAAGCATGTGCTTCCAAAAAAACTCTAGATCTGCCGCTGATTATTTGCGAAAAGACTGAAATACCTTTTTTCGGCACTTACTGAAAATAATTGTTCGCTAGACAAGGAACGAAACTTCAAGCAAGCACCTCTTATCATCCATAAATTGATGGTGAAAACGGAGGTCGTAAATCGTTGCCTTATAATATCTCAGATACCACACAATGGAGAAATCAAACGGTAGGTATACCAGTTGCACCGGGCCAAGTTTTGGTACAATACATCATATCATTCAGCGGTGGGGATGACTCGATTTGAAGCACTCTATGGTCGCCCAACCCCAACAATTCCAGACTATATTCCTGGTCACTCAATTCCAAACTTTTAATATATGAATAGAAATAGAATTAAACATTATTATTTGTTGTTAGTCTTAATTCGTATGCATATAACCAAAATGAATATTAATTTGGAGTGAAGAGAATAATTAGTTACAAATTGCATCGGTATTTGAGAATATATTAATTAAGAAACTAATTAAACAGGCGACCAAATTTTTGGTCAACGCATGATGGGTGGCGATCTGTTTGAAGTTTGGAATCGTTCTTTGAGCTCATTTGAAAGCAGCTTTAAAAATTACGGATTCAAACATAGCAAAAAAAAGATGTTTGATAAATTAAATTTAAATTTAAAAAATTGAATTTACGGTTTAAATTTAATTTAAATAAAAATTTTAAGTTAAATTTAAATTATAAACAGTGATTTAGAGAAATCATTCTTAGTCATCCCTCCCCCTACTTAGCCATCGTCTTTCGATATACAAGATGCTACTAATGCATTTCGCTAATTATTGGCATTGTTATGCAGGTAACATCCAAGTTGATAAAGACTAATTATGGCTTATTTGGTGGTAAACTACTTAACAGTTTAGTGCTCGTGGAATTTAAACGCAACAAAAAATATATATTTAATATAATAAATATAAATTTACTAAATTTACTTTCAACAAAAATTTAAAATTATAAGCCGTAATTTGATAATCTCGTCCAAACAAACCCTTAATGTTTTGAATGGAGAGTTGACGGCTTAATTAATGCAAGTTTAGGGCCAAGATTGACTTATTAGATAAGATTTTGAGACCAAGTTGGATCACAATACTGCATGACTCTATTTGTTATATCTTATTTTATCATGTTATAATTTATTTTTAAAAATAAATTATTTTAAAAGAACTTATTTAACTTATTTGAAATAGATAATAAAAAGATATTAGTGTTTTATGTTTATTTAAAAAAATGATCAATAAGTGTTTGCTTTAAAAAATAGCAACAAATTTGATTAATTAGAAGTTGAAGCTGTAACAACATTCATATTTTATTCAAGAAAGAAAAAAAAAAAGGAACCATTTTGTCAATAGTATATGAAAGTGAAGTAATTAAATTAAGCTGAACTAATTAACCCAATAAATGTCAATAATAAAATGTAATTAAAAATATGTCAAGAACTAAAAAAATTAAGTATACACCAGTCTCATAAATCTCCCACAAGTAGCAACCATTCTCAAAAATTCCTCTCAATTTTGTTCTCCAATCAGCAACCAAAAAAATGGCAGAAATCATTCTCTCCGCTGCAATCGGTACGCTGTTTAATCGGTTGGCATCTGTTGACTTATTTAAGATTGCGCGAAATTTCTGAATTGGGGACAAAATCAACACCTGGAAGAACACTTTGTCCAGAATCCGCGCTGTACTTGATGATGCCGAGGAGAAACAACTCACCAACGAATATTGTGAAGATCTGGCTGGATGATCTTCAAGATGTGGCTTATGATCTGGATGACATTGTAGACGAGTTGGAGTTCGAAATCTTGCGGCGCAAGGTAACAGCCAAATCTCTTGCTAGCCCAAGTAAGGGACTGAAGTTCTTTTCCAAATTTAGTGGTAATTTCAGTACGCGAGCTATTAAGCTCGATTTCATGATTGGTTCCAAGGTAGAGGAGATATCTGCTAGACTAGAAAGGATTTCTATGGATAAATTTGCCCTTAATTTGAAAGAGAATTTAGGAGAAAAAGAAAGCAAAAAAATCACAAGGAAAAGATTATCAACTTCTTTGGTAGAATCATCTACTGTTTATGGTAGAAATGAGGATCTAGATGAAATACTTAAACTATTGTTGCGGGATGATGTAAGTGCTGGTCTGATAGGTGTTATTTATAGAAGATTCACACTATGGTTTTTTGAACTCACAAATATTTCTATTCATGCTCTATATATTTATACAACCGGAGAGCCTAATTTTAGGTATTCAAAAATATGTAACTGAAAAGGAATTTACAATCACACTTAATAGCCATATTTACAGAAATAAATAATGGATCCTAAAATCATGGGAAGCACAAAATCTGGTGATGTTTATGGTGGCAGCTAGGCTTGAGTTGGCACTTGTTTGATTTCTTCAGTTTCCTTGATATTATTCCGATAGTTGTATGGATGGAGTTGGAAAAACAACTCTAGCTCAACTGGTCTACAATGATGAAAAAGTAGCGAATCTTTTTGATCTAAAATTATGGGCTTGTGTTTGGGATGTTTTCGATGTCTTGGGAGTTACAAAGACAATTCTTATGTCGCGCACTTCAGTTTCTTGTGACGAGGGTGATTTAAATATGCATCAACTGGAACTCAAGGAGTTACTCTCTGGGAAAAGGTTCTTTCTTGTTTTAGATGATGTATGGGATCACGAATACGAGGAGTGGGACGTCCTACGTCGTCCATTCTTGGCCGGAGCTGCCGGAAGCAAAATTCTTGTCACAACCTGGCAGTGCAAATGTCGCAAAAATGATGAGTCGTGTCCAAGCTCACAATCTGAAGCAGTTGGGAGATGATCATTGCCTCTCTCTACTTTCTTTGCATGCATTTGAAAGAGAGAATTTTGAGGAGCATCTTGATCTGAAGGAGACCGGAGAAAAAATAGTGAAGAAATGTCAAGGCTTACCTTTGGCCGTAAAAGCTCTGGGAGGCGCATTGCGTGGTAAATCACATAGAAAGCAATGGGAGGCTGTACTAAATAGCGAGATGTGGGAATTATCAACTCGAGTTCTCTCAGCTCTTCAGTTGAGCTATCATCATCTACCTTCTCATCTGAAGCGCTTTTTTGCATTCTTTGCAGCATTTCCAAAGGGTTACGAATTCGATGATGGACGACTCGTTAGCTTGTGGATGGCACTGGGTCTCTTGCCGCCATCAAACAGTAGGATGCGAGCTGAAAATATTGGTCTCGAGTATATCACTGATCTGTTGTCTGGGTCGTTTATTCAAGAAATAAGAAACAAGCCGCATTGGTATGTGATGCATGATCTCATTATTGATCTTGCTCAACTGGTTGCAGGAAAAGCATATTTCAAGTTGGATCAAAAGTCCCAACTTTCTGAAAGCGCTCGCCACTTGTCGTACAGTATGACCTTGTATGACAGGTTCCAAAGGTTTGCAAATCTCAAGAAAACTGAAACTTTCCGAACTTTTTTACCATTAAGAAATCAATGGTTGAGGGGCCCTTACAGCTTATCCCATAAGGTTTTGGTCGACCTTTTGCCGAAGCTGAAATGTTTAAGGGCACTATTTTTAAGTTGTTATGATATCATTGAGCTGCCAGACTCGGTTAGTGAGTTGAAACTTTTGCGGTACCTTGATTTGTCTTGTACTAAAATCAAACGGTTACCCGAACGTGTGTGTTCTCTCTACTATTTGCAAACATTAGCATTAGGTGCTTGCGAACATCTTTATATGTTGCCCGCTGATTTTGGTAACTTGGTTAACCTCCGATGTCTTCATAATCGTAAGACCACAGAATTACGAGCAATGCCCCCGGGGATCGATAAATTTACGAATCTGTTCGTACTGGACCAATTTATTGTGAATAAAAATGGTGGGGCAAAGCTAAGGGAATTGAAGGGCCTAATGCATCTCCATGGGAAACTTAGCCTTTTAGGTCTACAAGATGTGATGGATAGTCAAGATGCGGCAGAGGCAAATTTAAGAAATAAGCCGACTCTAATTTCTTTAGAGCTGCAATGGTGCTATCCATGGAGAGGAAACTCAGCTAATAGTGTAGCTCATAATGAAGAACTTGAAGCTGATGTGCTTCACAGCTTAGAACCTCATAGAAATATACAGATACTCAGAATTGAGCGGTAAGGAGGCCTAAAATTTGCGAACTGGATAGGCGATCCTTCATTTTCTGAACTTTGTAACATAAGTTTCATTAACTGTAGAAGTTGCACATCTTTGCCCCCACTTGGGCAACTCCCAAAGCTCAAGCAGTTGTTCATTAGTGGCATGCCTCAAGTAAGAAGTGTCGGTGTAGAGTTCTACAGAGATGATCGTTCTTCTGAAGCTCCTTTTACATCACTTGAGGCTCTTACTTTTGACAATATGCCAAATTGGAGGGAATGGTCTTGTTGTAGCGGCAATGAGTAAGTTGGGTTACAATTTCCTCGCCTTCTTCGGCTTAATATCATCCCTTATGAATCAGGGGATTGGCGAGGGCATGGGGTAGTGCCCACACTCTCGGACCAGATTTTGTTTATGTTTAGACTTTGTGTTTTTCGCTTGTGGCCCTTTTAAGTATAATCTTGTATTTTTAGTGAATTAGAGTTTTTTTTTTATATTCGTTATATAAGAAAATAGATGTATGCTACTTTTATATTTTTTTTAGAATATATGTATATTGCAACCGTTGTAGTTTTCATTTTCATATAAAAATCATATATTATTGTGTGATGATCTCTTTTCAATTCATTCTTGTTTTAATCTATTGTGTTGTTAATTACAACACACTGGTGCATGGACAGAAAAAAATGAGTTAACCAATTCATTTAGTAAATACAGTACTACTATCAGATAAGTAGAACATACATGCAAGAATATGAACCTACCTCTGATTGAATTTTTCTAACTAGCTGATAATGTTTAAAATATATATATATATATATATATATATATAATTGAGATACACAATAGACACATTATTGACTTGCCTGTGTAGTTGAATAACATTCTGGGGAAGAAACCAGAAAGGGCTTGGATGGAATTTGCAGGACCTCTAGGCTCCCCTCTAACATGTCCAACACCTTCCGCATGGACGGTCGGTTTGCAGGGTCCGTTTGTATGCACCACAACCCGACCATGATCATCTTTCTCGTATTCTCGCTTTCTACTTCACCCGAAATGGCACTTAGCCCAATTTCGACATCTAGTTCAAGGCGATTGTATATCCACTGGGGAAAATATTTTTCACTCGTATGATCAAAACCTTGATCAGAATTTCTTCTACCTCCAACCATCTCCAAAATCATCATTCCGTAGCTATAAACATCGGATTTATGAGACACCCCTCCGAAATTTCTTGAAAATACTTCTGGAGCAATGTACCCTGGTGTCCCTCTCATTCCCAGCATCGATATAATACTGTCTTTCCCAAAACAAAGTTTAGCAAGCCCAAAATCAGCGATTTTGGGGCAGAATTCTTCATCTAGAAGAATATTATGGGGTTTTATGTCAAAGTGCAGAATCCGTGTACTGCACCCACGATGCAAGTACTCTAATCCTCGAGCAATGCCAAGGCCGATTTCGTACAAAGTTTGACGCCCTAGTTGGCGTGTTGTTGAGGATGATTTTCCATTGGAGTATATGAACTTATCTAATGAGCCATTAGGCATGAACTCGTAGATTAGAGCTCTTTTCGAACCTTCAAAACAAAAACCAAGAAGACTGACAACGTTAATGTGGGAAGTCCTGCTAATGCTTACAACCTCGTTGACAAAATCTTCTCCCTCGGCTTTCAGATTATTCAAAATTTTGACAGCCACGAATCGTCCGTCGTGTAAAACCCCTTTGTACACACAACCATTGCCTCCTTGACCAAGTTGGTATTTAAAGAAATTGGTCATTTTCTTGACATCTTGATATGAGTATCTGGTTGCAGCAAGAGGTCCGTACTGCTCTAGCACAGCTTCAACCGTTGTATGGCCTTCTTTTCGATCTTTTCGCCAGATCATAGATACACAAATTGAGCATTTACTCCTAAAGCACCGTAATGCTACGACTGCCGTGATACCCAGGCCACCAGCTAATGTGCATGCGATTACTGGGATAACATATGAACCAAAATTAAACCTCCATATGCACTACGCAACATACTTGCTCAACAATGCCACAGATGAAAGTACAGTTTACTCCTTATGAATACACAAACACACACACTCTCGCACACACACATATAGGGACGAGTCCAAGAATTCTTCTCCAGTGGCGTCATCTGTTAAATTTAATTTTTAAATATTATATAATATTAATAATTAATATTTCATTTTTTTTTTTTTTTTTTACAATTTTAGTTTTGGCTAAATTGTATATTTGACAATGTAGATTATTATGCATTGTCAATGTGTCCACTTAAGTTTTAA